>PVIH01005637.1:41944-121447 GCA_004025045.1 Sigmodon hispidus
AAAGAACAATACTCAATTTCATTTGGAATAACAGGAAAGCCAGGATTGCCAAAACAATTTTACTCAACAAAAGAACCTCAGGAGGTATCACCATCCCTGACTTCAAGCTATACTATAGAGCTACAGTAATAAAAACAGCCTGGTACTGGCATAAAAACAGACTTGTGGACCAATGGAATAGAATTGGGGATCCAGACATTAACCCAAAAATCTATGAACACCTGATCTTTGACAAAGAGGCCCAAAACATTCAATGAAAAAATGATAGAATATTTAACAAATAGTGTTGGCATAGCTGAATGGAAGTGTGTAGAAAAATGCAAATAGATCCGAGCCTGTCACCCTGCACAAAACTCAAATCCAAGTGGATCAAAAACCTCAACATAAACCCAGTCACTTTGTACTTGATAGAAAAGAAAGTGGGAAATACACTTCTACAAATTGGCACAGGTGACCACTTCCTAAATATAACACCAGTGGCATAGGTACTAAGACCAACAATCAATAAGTGGGATCTCCTGAAGCTGGGAAGCTTCTGCAAAGCCAAGGACACTGTCAATAAGACAAAACGCCAGCCTACAGAATGGGAAAAAATTTTTCACCAACCCTACAAGTGATAGAGTACTGATCTCTAAGGTATATAAAGAGCTCAAGAATTTAGATCCCAAAACCTTGAATAACCCTATCAAAAAATGGAGTACAGATCTAAAAAGGGAATTCGCAGCAGAGAAACTACGAATGACTGAAAGGCACCTGAAAAAGTGCTCTTCATCTTTAGCTATCGGAAAAATGAAAATCAAAACAACTTTGAGATACCACCTAACACCTGTTAGATTGGCTAAGACAAAAGACACAGAGGAGAGCCTATGCTGGAGAGGATGAGGAGCAAGGGGAACACTCCTCCATTGTTGGTGGGAGTGTAAGCTTGTTCAGCCACTTTGGAAAGCAATATGGCGGTTTCTCAGAAAATTGAGAATCAATCTCCCCAAGGACACAGCAATACCACTTCTGGGTGTATACCCTAATGATGCACATTCACACTCCAAAGATATTAGCTCAACTATGTTCATAGTAGCATTATTTGTAATAGCAAGAACCTGGAAACAACCTAGATGTCCCTCAACTGAAGAATGGATTAACAAACTGTGGTACATCTACACAATGGAATACTACTCAGCAGGAAGAAAAAATGTTATCCTAAAATTTGCAGGCAAATGGGTGGATTTGGAGAATATCCTCCTGAGCAACGTATCACAATCTCAGAAAGATAAGCAGGGGATGTACTCACTCATTAGTCGTCTCTAAACAAACAAACAAGAAAAAAAGCCAAGCATGCCCAAGCTGTAAACCACAACCACTGAACAGCTTGGGATCAGTAACACACTGGACTGCACCTTCAGACCCCACTCCAACTATAGGAACACCTGACTCTCTCTTGTGGGAGGATGGACAAAACTGGATTTGGCCAGGAGTGGAAACTGATCCAAACATTATTGGGTCAGTGGGACCATAGGACTGTCTGCTCCCTACCCAGGGAGGGGATGGAGAGTTGTGGAGAAGAAAAATGACCTGATGTGGTGGGAGAGGGAAGAGACCTTGAATAAGGATATACAGGGATGGAAAAAAAATTCAGAGGGAAAGCTGAACACAAAGTAAATATATGTGTAGCAATCTTATTTGCATTATCACCCTTGATAAGCCATGCTTATGATTCTTATCCTCTTTATAGTTATCCTTCTTCATAGTTATTGTTAACTTTTCAGCATTTTAAATTCATTTTACTGTTTTTTTGATAAATACAAAATAAAGAAAAAAAAACACTATCCATTCTGGGCAGGTAGCAGAATTGGTAGAGTGCTTACATAGACATCTTCATAACTGTATCAAGGAAGCAAAGTGATACATGCCTGTAATTGCAGCACTCATGAAGTAGAGAATCAAAAGCTTAAGATCATCTTTAACTACAGACATACAATAAAAGATTGTTCAAGGCCAGCCTGAACTACATGAGGGCCTGAACTACTTGAAGTTCTATCTCATTTGGAATAAAAGATATGGAAAAAAAACCTGTTCTTGAGAACTGATGAATTCCCAAGAATCATTTACCATGCATCCTACATGTTCCCTTGATCCTTGTTTGCCTTCCAAAAAACTAACACCACAGAGTTCTCTCAAAAAGTTTTTCACAATAATTAAGGTAGATCCCAGTGACAGTGGAGTAGGCAATGACAAGACTGTCCCAAATTCATAAGTCTCTCATTTTCCAACCATGCTCAGTGGTCTCTGAGACAGTGACAGGAGGGAAAGACTGTGGGCAAGAGTTCTATTTGTTATGTCTGCCACAGAGGGAAAAGTAAGAAATCACTCCAGAGAGTTTCAGTAGCATATGGCAAAGCTCCTCTGACTTCTGCCTAGTCCAGTATTTGTCTACAAAGAAGTGGCATCTGCAAGTGCTTTGGGTTCCACTGTTGTATATGGACAGTCACTTAAAGTATATGCTGAAAAACCAAAGCTTAAGTCTTTATCAACATTAAGGAAAAATGGCAGAAATTTTCCCAAAAAAATAAGAATCAAACACTCTAAACCCTTTAAAGGAAATTTCAATGTCTCAGTAATTTCATCTCTACATACTAATTGAACCAAATCATTTTTGGAACCAGTTACAGTAATCCTAGATGTAGAATTCTTCCCATTGTAACAATTAGTGTCACTGTCTCTGGTGAAACTTCTAATTACAAGTTAATTACAATAAATATTATCAGCAACCAAAAGAAAAAAGAAAAAAAAAGGAAAAAGTATGTTCTTATGATTCGCTGAATTTCCTTGGTGTCTATTGTGATATCGCCCTTTTGTCTCTAATTTTATTAATTTGAAGCAAAATTTTCTCTCTTTTGGTTAATTTGACTAAAGGTTTGTCAATTTTGTTGAATTAATGAAAGAACCAATTCTTCAAAAAATATGCATTGCTTAGTTTAGGTATTCACATACCTTAGTCAATCTAGAAGAATAATTTACAATTTTAGGCACTCCTAAAAATCCAATAGTATTTATATATTTGATTTTTTGAGTCCTTCAAATCAATATTGTTACTGTTTGAATCTTAAAGGTTTACTTACTTTTCTTATCAATTTTACCTTTGGTATTCAAGAATAGTTTATTCAGTAATTAGATATTTATATTAATGCAAAAATAATAACTTAGCCACTTATATTTTAGTATATTTTTGTATAAGGTATCTTCCCATTTAACTTATCATATTAAGCATTAGTCATGCAGAATATATTTACCATCCCATAATGTATCTTTAGTCCTATGGAAAACCAACTTCTATCATTTTTATATGGAAATTAAGGTCCAGCAACATAAAATTATAGTTTCAGATGAAAACTATACAACTTACACATGGAAATAGCATGAAAATGTTATTTTATTTAGACATACTACTTATAATTTTCATTTTTCCTGCTCTATCATCTGAGACTAAATATTGAAACAGACTCAAGAAATATAACTATAAAAGAAGCTCATGCAATTATTTTCTTTCTCTATTTAAGGTAGAACAAATATTTGTGCCTTTGAATGTAATAGGCCAGGAGAGAGGCAGAATTGTGAATGGACCAAAATAATAGCTATGATTGAACTATGATGATTTCTATCAGAAGGGTTCTCAGAATAATACAAATAGAAATTGAACACAGTGAATTACAGCCCCCTCTTGTTTACTTGTCCCTTTATAATGAGCTATGCAGACAGAAAGGGGTCGGATGATATATAGGTACTCTTATAGGATTTAATTATGAGAAAGCAATGCCAGTACTTATCTTGGTGCTTGTGATAATTACTATGCAAATGAAGGACTACTCTGCAGGAAAACCTTTGTGTGTGCACGTGTGTGCACATAATCATAGAATATTAAAACCCAGAAGGACAGTTGAGAACATTTAATCCAACCTTATTATACAGATGAAGAAATTGAAGCACAAACATTTTTAATGACTTGACTAAAGTCATATAGCCATGGAATATAAAAACCATGATTTCATTTTTTTAAAAAAAAAACTTAAAAACTTACCACATTGAGAGACAGTATTGAACAGAGAGACTGACTGTGGGATTAAAGTTATAATTCCTAAACATATCCTCCTTTTTTGCTATGCACTCTTACATAAATTGCAAATAAACCTCTTGGGGACTTAGTTTGCTGCCTTTCCTTCTTTCCTCCCTCCCTTCCTCTCTTCCTTCCTTTCTTCCTTTCTCTATTTTATATTTTCCCTTTTTACGAAAAAAGAGATAATAGAAGTACCTCATTGCTATTAAAAGATGTTAGTTGCTATTTAAGTCTTTTTTAAAAAATCATGGCATGCACATTTTCATGGGAAAAACTGAAGATAATTTTTCTAAATTATTGCTGAAAATTTTAAAAAGATGACCTACAAGGTCACAAAGTAGTACAGATAAATGTCAGCATAATCTTAATATGTTCTAGCATAATTCTTATGAAATTTTGTTAAGAGCCATGAAATCTATGATTATATGTTATTTTATTCATAGATTTATTCCTAAGAAAATTAACATCACATTAGCAATTTCATTGAGAAACTCAAAGTGGATCTTTAGTGAAGATATCTGTTAAGCAGAGGGCATTTATGTTCCAGGAAGGGCCTTTGATAGGATGGAATAGGGAAAAGGAAAAACAAAATTCAGTTTCAGAATAGAAATAGGAATAAAATATATTACTCTGTCTAACGGTTTCCGTAGAAATAATCCAATAATGATTTTATACAAACCACACAATATACTTTTCCTTAAAAATGATTAAAACCTCCAGATGCAGGTAGGAACAGGAGTTTGAGTGAGATTACTTTTAGCCAAGAGCTTTAGAAATTAAAGCTGAGGACTAGCGAAAAATATATTATTTTGGTGATTATTTGAGAATGTCACTTTCTTAAATTGATCAATGTTAAAGTACCAGCTAAACTCTTTGAAGTTATTGACCAATTTAATGATTTATTTTAGACATCCTGAAGTTTGTTTTTATTCAATGTATTTTTTCTAATGATAAAATCTAATATTTACTCAGTCTTACTTTATGAACCTCATTTTCCATATTTAGAATAATACCATTGCCTATATTGCAGCATTGTAAAAATTAAATACGATAATATAGTACTTGCAAGAGAGCTTAGCATATAGTAAAGTTTACAAAACACTAACTGTCATTCAGCTATTTTCTAGGACTATTTTTCTTAATATTTAAGTTTTAGAATTGGGTTCCCTGTATAACTGTACTCTAGCTTCTATTATTTAAATTATTGTTGCCTCTGCTGCCAATATAAGAGCTTGCCTCTGATCCTAAGACATCAGCCACAGTATTTTCAGAACAGGATTATTTTTTCACACTAACTTTTTTTATGTAACAGACTGAAAAGGAGTATCAAAAGACTTTTAATTTTACCTTTTCACTCATTGTTAAATATAATATATATCAAATATGTATGTACTTCTCTTGTTCATGATATTATATTTCATATAAAGTCATTTAAAATATAGAAGACTAAATGTCTACAATATGAGTTAACTATAGAGAAATGCTGTACAATAAATGACTATAGGTAACTTATGTTGTATACTTAAAACTTATTAAAATAGCAGGTCTCTGTTTAATGTTCTTATCATAAAATGACAAAAAAAATAAAAACTTTGCTGACTTTATTTTTGTGTTTTACACTATCAATGATAATAGTTGCCATGAGTATAAAAATATTTTTAAAACCATCAAATTACATGCATACCTATGTTTGTTCACATTTTCTATATTGATATCATGAGACAAACTCTGTGAAATACACTGCTAAAAAAGATACAATTGTTCACAATATTATTAAAAGACACAGCATAATAAATGATTCCTGTTCAGCTTAGAACAGGACTCAGGTTTGAATCTAGGCCATTATTTTCTAGGTGTAACCTTGTATATATTGTTATTAAGTTGATTTTGTCTCTTGTTCTTCATTGATATAAAGAATATAATTATATAATATGATGTACCATTATATAATTATATAATGTTCAAGTATGATATTATGAGGTTAATAATGCAATTTTAGGGCTGTTAAAATAATTAAATACATACGAAGTTATTATATTGTCTGGAATATAGTAAATGTTACTATTACTTTATCTTTTATGTAAATAAAGTATATCACGGTAAAGTATAAACTCAATGATATATATTAATTGTCTGTCATATATCACAATTCTGCACCCTACTCTTGTCTTTTTTTCTTTCCTTTACTACACCTGATTTCCTTTCCTTCTTCCCCAATTCCCCTTCACAGTTCAAGTACATCAGTGCAAAACCTGGCATGGATGAATAAAGGATGTTTAGCAGTAGTTCACCCCAATAGCTCCCTCTGTCTTGTTGACTTCCAGATTTGTGCTTATTCTACAATGCCCACAATTCTCTCCAAGGATTTAAGATATCCAGTGGATTTTGTACAGACCCACTGTTGATCCAGAGGTTAATTAAAATGTTTACTCATTCCAGATTGATCTCAATCATAGGCATTGACCTAGTGATGAAAGATAAACCCTCTGAGGTAGCCAGGCTTCTGTGTGGTTTCCTTTATAAGAAACACTTACCTATTCCTCGTGACTTGATATATAAATTAACCTACAGAACAGTCTTTCACATGACTTGTCAATTAGGCATTTACAATATATTTACTGTTTAGCTGCCATGATCACATTCTGGCATCTCCTGACTGCATAGGAAGGAGACATAAATGCTTTCATAGAATTGGTAGCTTCATTTATTTTTCTTACAAATAGATTAATATAGACAAATCAATTCTAGTTTCTGGGTCCCAGTTTCCTCAGACTTAAGAATATCCTTTGAGGAATTTACAATGTTAATATTTGTTAATGTGGGTTAAAGTTTCTTTGCTCTATTATCTGACAGTGAAAATATCATTTCATATTTGTAAATTTATTTCACACCATTTTAAGCAAAATGGCTTCCATATATATAATGTTACATTTTTTTTCATAATTATTCTATAAGGTATAGTCAAGAAAATTCAACATAGCATATAGAGTTTAAGTAACTTTTTATGACCATACAGCACATTAATGATAGAAGCAACATGAGAACCCAGGTCTCCTGACTTCTATTCCAGTGTAACCACACAGAAAGATGAATTACTGTAATATGGCTGTGTGCTAGAAGAAATTCCACTTAAACATCTTATCACCTGAAACTTCATTACTTTTTAAGGTGACTTATCTTCATTAGTTTTAAGAGGTGAGAGCTGTCACTTTCTTCAAGGATTTTTCCCCAAGTACAGTACTTGCTATGTGCCACAGAGACTAGCAAGCATCATCTGGTCTGCATTATAATGGATAATGTACCCCCAAGAGCCAGGTGACTTTTTCAGTGAAGTTACTAAATAATTCCTAGGCTGTGAAAATACTTTCCCTTACCTACTTTATTCGAGGTGTCTAAGAAGCAAATGTACCTCTAAGACAAGCATGTTCAGAGCTGTCTTCTTTTGCCTTTACTTAACTGGATTTGGCAATTTGGTAGCCATACCTTTTAGAATAACATTTGGAACTAAGAAGAAAGTTGTTTCAAAAAGAATCTAAGTAAGAAAAATTATCATTAAAAGCCAGTGCTTTGATTCTTTCTTCACAATTTCAAGAAGGATGAATATAGGGTGTTCAAATCCTTAGTAAATTACAAGTGAAAAGAAGGCTGCAATAGGCAAGCACACTGACAACCAAACTGACAGCTGACAGTCTGATAGAGACAGAAATGACAGAAAAGCAATAAAGCTCAGAAACAAAACTCACAAAGAACAGCAATCTAAAGTCATTTAGTACAGAAGCATCGTTTTATAATAACACACTGCATTATTCAGATTCTGAAAGATATCTTTAACTTATTAAAACATTAATCACAAAATAGTTTTGAAAAGTATAGATTCTGCTCTTCCTCTAAGCAGCCGGAGGTTATCTGAAAAAAGAAAAAAAAAAAAAAAAGACAGAGTATGGTATTCTTTTTGATCCTGAAACTCCTCCTAAATCATGTAAATTGAGAGGTTCAAATCTTTATATTCACTTTAAGAGCACCTCTGAGACTGTCAAGGTCATCAAGGCTATGCACATCTAAAAAGCCACCAGGTATTTGAAAGCTGTCACTTCAAAGAAGTAAAATCTGCTATTCCTGTGGTACAACATGGATAAATGACAGCTAAGCCTCAGGTAAATAATACTGCAAGACATAGGGTCAGTGGATCTAAAAAGACAGCTGAATTGTTGCTACACATGGTTTTAAAATGCAGAGTCATGCTGAAATTAAGGGTATAGGCAGAATCTCTGGCCATTGCATACAGCAAAGGTGAGCTAAGCATCCAAGATGCAGGAATGCACTAATAGCTCATGGTCAGGTTAATACATGTATGAGCTCCCACAGCCGCACTGAGCTCCTTGCTGAAAAGGAACACAATGTTCCTAAACTAGAAGACAAGGCTGCAGGAAAGAAAAAGCCACCACAGAAGGAAATGACAAAACAAAAATGTGTGGCACAGTAATAAGTTCAACATAAATTCAAATAAAAATAAAAGTAATTACAAATTATGGTCTCTGTTTATAAAGATGGTGGGTTTATCTATTAAATAACAATATTCTTGAGTATTAAATTTTAACTTGTCATAACAAGAAAATAGACATTTGTTTTAAGATTATTTCACATCTATATAAGAAATTAGCTTATTCAAAATAAAGAGATCAGAACTGTTTCATTTTTCAGAAGAAATGATGATTGAGAAATAAACTTCAATTATCTGGGAAAACCATGGTGGTTGGAATGACTCATTCTCGAAGGTTCTTCATAGCCGAAGTCACTGCAGTTATACAGCAAATTAGTCAGCATGAGTGATTTTTCTCTAACTTGGCCATCACAGACAGAAAATTGCCTACACTGATATATCTCCTAAAATGGCTCTCGATTAATGTCTTTCTGGGCATGGGAACTTCGCAGAGCACTTTAGGCAATGAGATAACAAACGCTGAGCTGGCTGTAAATCCCTTCAAGCAAAAGAGTATATTTGGGATCACAACTGCAAAGGTGCAAAAGGAACACTAGCATATCACTAAGATCAGTGTTTCCTAACTAAATTATATACATATTTTATAATTGCAAAAGGTAATTTTAAAGTATTGCATGTTCTCTATGAAAATCACCGCAATATATTACAGAAACCTTTTTTACATCTCATTAAAAATGGTGGTTTACAGTAAATTAGCTAAGTTCCTGATATACAAGGTAAATGGACATACTTACCTGTTGCCCTTAATTTGAGTGGTGTATTTTCTGTATCTGTTTATATATTAATGTATATCATGATTACCTTTAGGAGAAAAATAAAAACTTCTGCATACTGCCAAAGTACAAAGAATTTGAAAGGGAGGAAGATATTTTTCAACAATGACAAGACAATGTTTTTTGGTATGATCTGTTTTAATATTTTTATTTAAAAATTCTGACCCTAAAATTCTAGGTATCACCTTAGGGTCCTCTATCCTAAATTCATGCATTTTCTGAATTGTAAATATGATTAAAAGATAGCTGGACTGTTTTCTAACATTATGATAGACATCATCTAAATAATTATACTTGCATGCACCTTTAATTTGAAAGACAGCTTGTTTTCAGTAAAGAAAAAAATAATTAGCTAATGAGTTACAGTTCTGCTATTTTTATTTTACATTGAGGAAAAAAAACTGGGCTTATTGGAATGAGAAAGCATCAGACAATTTTGAACTTATAGGGTAAAAGCTTGAATTGTTCCAAGGGACCCATTGTGATATTTCTGTGTGATTAATAGCTGGACAATATAAACTAATTGTAAGGACACTAAAGATTAAATTCACTTTTGATTATAATCTTGAAGCTCTAAGTTGGTTGAAGATGTTATATAGTAGTGGAGCTAAATGTGTTCTTTATTGGTTTGCTACAGAAATAATTAAAACACACACACACACACACACACACACACACACACACACACACACAAGATCATGTTTCACCGTGAGGCTACCTTGTAAACTGGCACAGCACTCCCTTTCCTGACATGCTTTGCCAGAGAAAAACATTCCTCTCATTTCCTCCCCTCCCCTTTCCTCTTCTCTTTTCTCCTCTCTTCCCTGGGATCTTCTTGTCTGGCCTCTTCTTTTGTAGCAAGGAGAAAGTGTTATCACTGAAACTGTCAAGCAAGCAAGACACTTCAGCATACTTTGGACAAAAGGTGATGTTTTCTATATATTTTGCTTGCTCTCCCTGTTTCTAATCTAATTTTCTGATTTGGCATCTTATTGGGAATGGTGAATCCTGTCGGTTATAGCCACTTGTGAGTCCACTTTGAATGTATTCACATGCTATGTAATACAGTAGTTTCCCTTAAGCCTGATTAAACGGGGCTGATTGAGTCTCACAGCAAGCATGCTGCCAGAATCTGCTTAGCAAGAAGTGCGGTTAGAATTGAATGCTTCAGTAGACAAACACAGGCAAGTCTATATACTTCTTTATGCTTAGAATAATGTATTGGTTTTATGTTTGCACGGCTGTCAACCTTTCAGATTAGATGTATTTTCTCCTTTTAAGATTAGATGATATCTTGTGGTTGGAAATCATGCATATATGCAGCACTTGTAGAGAGTTTTTAGTCAGGATCCCTAGAATGCTGATGAGGTCTGAAATAAAACCTCTAGCTCATGGCAGTGACCCTAGTTAATTGTCCAGCTTGCTGGTTTAATGTGTGTTTGTTTTGAAAGTGCCTGTGTTTTTAGCACAATCTCTATTTTAGTGGAAAGTACAGTATTTGTTCAGTGTAAGGATTACGGTAGAGAATGACAGAGCCTGCGTTTTCTGTAAGAACACTGTCACTAGGGGAATTCCTAAAGAAAACTTAGAAAGTGTAGTTCATGTAGGTGGGAAGACAGAAATTCTTTTTAAATATATACATATTGTAAGTATTTTATTTATTTTTGAATACTTAGCGAATGTTTATAATAAAATTCAATTTTAAATTTGTGTAAATTAAATTTTAATGGGATTCACTGTAACATTTCCATGCATGTATGCAATATACTTCAGTCATAGTCTAAATGCAAGAATTTTAATATAGCAAAATATTCGGTATTTTACTAGATATGCAGTCAGCATTTAAAAATGAGAGTAAAAAGCAACTTTGGAAAATATCATTTTATACTGCAACATTTTGTACTATCGAGGCATAATTAAGATTGTATTAATTTTTCCTGCTAAAATTTCAAATTGTTTGTATTTTGTGATAATGAGCAAAAAGAATCATGAAAAACACTGAGTAAAAAAAATCAGCTGACTCAAGTGGATTGTGACTTCTTAGTATCATGATGCCTGGCAACACAGTCATCAGTGGTTAGAGCTTCTAGAAAAATGAAAATGGTGTAATTTGTTTCCAGAGCACTGTAGCTGTCAACACAATACTAGAAAGGATAATTGCCACAAGTATCTCATCCAAGATGATTTTTTATGTCACTAACTAGATGATATATACTATATATATGTCTGTCAAAAGATGAGATGTGTCAAATATCAAGAAGTTGTCAATATTTACCATTTAAAAATTTTATAGGGGACTGAGAAAACACAATTTATAATTAAAGTGTATGTTAAAACCTCTACCGATAAAATCCAGTTGACAAATTAAGTAACACTTGTTGCTACTTTCAGAAAATGCATTGACACCTTTGAAGCAAATTTAATTAAATTTTGGCTAATGCATTTGCCTGACATTTGGGCTATTTATATATTTCTCTGTGAGTATCTCATTTGATATTTATACATAATATTTTTGTTAACGTCCAATTAAAATTTTTCATCTTATTATTCTTCAGTTGTACATTTTTTTTAATATAAATAATGGAAAAGGCTTTGAGAATCTAAGACTTCTGGGATTTTGAATGTTCTAACCTGTTCATTGCAAGTCACTTATGACTTGATATCTTTTTATTGTAGTTCCCAGTGGCTTTTTAAATATTAGTGGAAATATAAATGCACTGCTAATATTTTGTTACTAAATCTATATTTCCTTTTTGAGACCTGTAACTAGAACACATGTAATCCAGGATATATTCCTACTCTATATGTAAAAATTCTTCTTTTGAAGTATAAATATATATATTTTTAAAATATGTGTTTTAAACATATAATGCATTGCCATTCCAAGCAAAGCCTTTATAAGCTTAAGCAGTATCATAGTGTTTTAGTTTTTTTTTTTCATTTAACAGAAGGGCAATTAGTTCAGAAGTAACTTTCCTGTCATTTTCTTGATTAGTGCCACTTTAGTGGCTGCATTTGGCAGATGGCTATTTCATTACTAATCAAGATAAAACTCTAGAGTAGTTCTGGCTTTCAAATGGTATCTACTATTTTCAAAGAAACTGCCTGGGACTGACCACTGGCTTGGATTTACTTTTAAAATTATTGCAATGCCAAAGACTAATTAGAAACTCTCATTTGTTATGCTCTGACATATTCTGGCTGAACCTTTAAGTTTAATGTACTTATTTAAAATTTACATTGCAACCACAATTTTACCAGAATGTCATAGATATGTAATAAGAAATATAATTGTGCATTTAAGGCTGTTGCACACTCTGTAATTCAGACAGGTATTTGATTTTTAAGTCAGTTTGTTCTAGAACTAATGATAGCAGGATTTTTACTGCTTGTTTTCTGTCAATGGATTATATATTTTTGTAGACATTGTTTGGAGGATTAAATAGTATTTTATCAGCATATCAGATAAATAAATCCTTGCATAATTATATCCATGTTTTATTTGGTGTATTGGCATTAAAATTATGAAGGGACAGTTCATTAAGAAGGGCCAATCCAAAAGGTTTTAACAGACTACATAATGTTCCATTTTTAATCACAGTGACAACTGAATAAATCAACAGGCATTTATTAAGTGTTTACTGTGTGCCAGGTACACATAAGAAATGTTGAATAAAACCGCATGTGTTATATTCTTTTCAATTTCTAGTTAATTGTTTAAATAAAAGCTGCAGCTAAATGTTAAGCCTATTTCAAAGGTACATTTACTCTGAGAAACCTTGGCTATATGTGGTCAAGGTAATTTTTACCTGCTGATCATAAAATGACTACCATAAAAGAAAATACATTTAATAAGTACTTACAGAATTTTAAATGTTACTAACAACATTCAACTCCAGCTAAAGATTAATTATAGAGTCTCTAGATTATCAAAATTATGGTTTTCCCCTTTTCCTTCCTCCCTCCCTTTCTCTCTGTGTCTGTGTCTCTCTCCTTCTTCCTCCCTCTCTCCCTCCCTCCCTCCCTCCCTCCCTCTCTCTCTCTCTCTCTCTCTCTCTCTCTCTCTCTCTCTCTCTCTCTCTTTCTCTCTCTCTCTCTGTAGGGTTTTCCTCTAAAAAATTTGGACAGAAAATAGTTAACACTTTTTCATTTTATGTTTCCATTTCTTAGTCTCCATCATAAAAAGATATGGACATTATTTGAATAGATTTCTGAGATGATTTGAAATCCAGTTTCAATTATCTATGCCATCTTTATTCACTGTATAGAAGTAATTAAAAGTTGTTTAAAAATCAAATAATTTGGCTATAATATCAAAGTAGCTAGAACTTTAATAAACATGCATGTAAAAAAAAGCAGGGAATATAGTTTGGTTTTCTTTTTTTTTAAACTTTATTTATTTATTTATTTGCCTTGGTGTTTGCCTGGAACTGGAACTACAGACAGTTGTTAGCTGCCATGTGGGTGCTGGGAATCGAACCCGGGTCCTCTGGAAGAGCAGACGGTGCTCTTAACCGCTGAGCCATCTCTCCAGCCCCATAGTTTGGTTTTCTATAAGGGCCCCAAATTGTTTTTAAAATTAATATAAAGGCTTTGAAAGGAAAGAATGGTTGAAGATTAATTAAGATCCAGGGAAAGTTAATATAAGACAAATAAATATACACTACCTTTTGAGATTAAGTCTAGTATGTACAGTGAGGAGATTATTAGTATGATTCTAGACAACAGTGATGACATTTATCTTGGTGATCTGTAAGTTACTTTGGGATATGTGTAAGATTATGGGGGGGGCTACCACTAGCAGCAAGTTTTAATTCTTTCTACTCTTTTTAGACCTATCAGTGAACACAAAAAGTATATTAAAAGAAACTCCACTCCTATCTACATAAATCTTACTGAGGATTTGACTTAGAAGAATAGAAATTTAAAAAAAATATATAGCATGCAGCCAAATCAAACAGTAAGATTGTAGCTCATAATTGATGATGATGAGCTACCAGCAGATGATAGGAAGTTAGTCCTTCACACCCCAATAGCATTAGCTCAACTATGTTCATAGCAGCATTATTTGTAATAGCAAGAACCTGAAAACAACCTAGATGCCCCTCAACTGAAGAATGGATTAACAAACTGTGCTACATCTACATGATGGAGATGTAAGTAAGAAAAAAAAATATGATATCCTAAAATTTGCAGGTAAATGGATGGGTTTGGAGAATATCCTCCTAAGCGAGGTCTCACAAACCCAGAAGGATATGCAGGGCATGTACTCACTCATTAGTGGACTCCAAACAACAACAAGAAAAGAGCAAAGCATGCCCAAGCTGCAAACCACAACCACTGAACAGCTTGGAATCAGAAACACCTTGGACTGATTCCTTGGATCCCACTCCCCCTAGAGGAACACCTGACTCAGTCTTGATGTTCGGGGGAGAAAACTGGATTTGCCAGGAGTGGAGGGTGAACTAAGCAATATTGGGACAGTGGGACCTTGGGGACCGCCTGCCCATGGTGGGTACGGGGAGATGTGGAAAAGGGAGAATGACCTGATGTGGTGGGAGTGGGAAGGGACCTTGAATAAGGATATACAAAGATAGAAAATGTGACTTCTTTATTCATAATAATTAAAAAGGAAAAAGCAAACAAACAAAAAGATTTCTGAATTCCTAAAGAAAATGTCAAAAAAAGAAGAAGATTGGAAGGATAAACAATTTCTGGAAATGTTTATTAAATATTTTAATAATTTAGGACTTTAAAGTGAATGCCTTATTTTTAATGACAAATCCAAATATAGGTTTATTTTTGATGTTATATGGCAGGTTGCTCAGTATTTAAAATCACAAGTGAAGAAATAACAGAATAATTTTACTTTTAAAATAACACTCAAATTAAGTAGTGGAAGTACTTCATTGCTATGTAATGCCAACATGATTTTTAAATTTTTCTAGTAGAATGATTTTACATCTTGCATATTAATGCTATTCTTCTTGTATTTTAAAGATCTGCTTATTCAGTTGATTATTTCTAAATGTGAAAATTATTCTCTGTCTTCATAATTTTGTGGAGAGTTGTCTTAATCTCAAATATGTCTATGTATGATAAAACAGTATTTTCCTTTTAATACTGTCAACATAAACATTTTACTGTTTTGTTTTGGTTTGGTTATTAAATAATTCTGAGATAATAACTAATTAGGTAGTTTTGCATAATCATCTGTTGTCATTTGAAAAAATAACAGGAGAAGATAATTCGTAATTTGTAAATTAGAGTAGCATAGCATATTTTATCTTAGTTTGTAATTTTCCCTAAAAATGTCTTTGGTTGATTTGACAAAATATATAGTAACACTGAAATACATCTTTTTCTTTTGAATAAAATATTTTTCATGTTGTTTTCTAACTTTGTGAATAAATTAGCTCTAGGACGAGCTAATAATTATGGAGTAATTTGATGCCTAATATTCACCTATAAGATATTATTTAAAGAATTTTGTTTCAACCTTCAGCAAATAAGGTTTCTTAGACTGTTATTACATTTTAAATATCCTATAGATTGAGAAATACCTTAAAGCAAATCATTTCTAGTTGAAATTTTATTGAAAATTCAGTTTCCTTATTAAGCTGAATCTAGGTTTGAAGATAGAATGGATATTTGGACCAGTGAAAGAGTGATAACTAAGTTCAGAACAGAAGTTTGCCAACAAAATCTTGTCTTTACATTACTATTTGTGACTACTTATGCTATACTTCTGTGAAGTTATAATTTTAAAAAAAGAGTATACACTCAATCTCTTGGCTTGTATGTGTATACTTATTCATTTATATATAAATATAATGACAATGGTAGATAAAAAGAGGAGATGGTGTATTTAAGAGGAATGAGAGAGGGAGCAGAATTGGAATGGGAAGGAGGGAGGAGAGGAAATAGATAAATGATATATTTATATTTTATTTAGTTTTTTTTTTGATTTTTCAAAGCAGATTTTCTCTTTATGTAACAGCCCTGGCTATCATGGGACTTGCTTTGTAGACAAGGTTGGCAAAGCATTTACAGAAATCCTCCTGTCTCAACCTCCCAAATCCTGGGGTTGGAGAATTAAAGGTGTGTGCAACAATGACTGTTTTAAATTGAAATTTTAAAAAATAACCTATTTATTTTTATTTATTGTATTTTCTTAATTGCTAAAATTGTTGAATATTTTAAAATATATTCACCCAATTTATTTCTTCTTTTGAAACTCCTTGGCTATATTCATAGCCCATTTTTTTAAATTTGGTTATTTGTTTTTTTGACTTCTTGTGTTTTGACTTCTGTGTACATTCTGGATATTAATCCTCTTTCACATACATAGCTGATAAAGATTCTCTACTGCTGTGTGGCCTTCTTCTTCATTTCCTGATTGTTTCCTTGGCTATATAGAAGCTTTTTAGTTTCATGAGTTCTAACTTGTCAGTTGTCAGGCTCAGTACCTCTGCAAACAAAGACCTATTCAGAATGTCCTCTCCTACACCCATATTTTGTAGAGTACTGACTATGTTTTTTTTTCTAGCAGTTTGAGTAATTTGAATTTTTACTTTTGTCATTTTTGATCCATTTGATGTTGATTTCTGTGCAGGATGAAAATTACAGCTCTTTGTTATGTTCTTATACATATAGTTATCCTTAGATTAATTCTTAAGAAGGGAAAAATGGGTATGTCCTTGTTCTTTATCAGAAAGCTCTGGATAGATAGTAGCCCTATGATATTTTGGGCAGTATAGAATTTCATCTGTCCCCATAAGTCCAAAGATTTGGCTCAGATAATCCAAGGATAGCTGGAATCCAATTGTTCTGCATTGGGGATAAGAACAGAATAAGAGTCTCTGATAATTAATGAGAAAATGTACAGTCCTAGGCACGTTTTTACCAGAAGTTCTGCACTGGGGAGTTTTATGTCAATGTGACACAAGCTGAAGTCATCTGAGAGAAGGAAACTTCAATTAGGAAAATACCTCCATAAGATCAGGTTGTAGACAGGATTGTAAAACATTTTCTCTATTAGTGATCAATGGGAGAGGCCCCAGACATTGTAGGTGGTGCCATCCTGGGCTGATGGTCCTGGGTTGTATAAGAAAACAAGCTGAGTAAGCAAGATCAACACCCATCTATGGTCTCTGTATTAGCTCCTTCTTCTGAGATCCTGCCATATTTGAGTTCTTGTCCTAACTTAGCAATGAACACCAATGTTGAAGTATAAGCCAAATAAACCTTTCATTTCCAACTTACTTTTTGGTCATGGTGTTTCCCTAAGACAGGTTCCATCCTACCATTCGGTGATGGTCACATGAGAGGCCACCTACAACTGAAGACTTCTTAATTTCTGGAACAATATTTGGTGCTGTGATTCAGAAACTCTTTATTCCTTGGAGCAGTAAGCCCTTCAGTGTCCTATCTTGCCACTTTGAGTACAAGGATTCTTAAAAATGTTTGCTTGACATTTAGGATATTTTTCTTATAGTGACTTATCTGGTGGCAGATAAAGCGTGTATGTAACAGATTATTTTCTATAGAATGGGAGTCAAACAAACATCTTAAGTTAACATAGTTACCTTGCAAGACTTGAAGAAATTCTGAATGCCTTTTATTCACTCTCTGTATTTAGTTTTCACATACTTCTGACTCTTTTAGTTCCTGGATATAGAAAACAGAATTAACTACACTTAGTAGGTCATTAATGGTAGTCTTGGGTCCTAATGATAATTTTTGTCATTTCCTCTGATGTGAAGAACAGATTGAGTAAGGAATCTTTCTCCAGGGAAGAATTTTGTCTTCAAAGTAGAGAAGAATCAGCTAGAGTGCCCTTTTGCATGGCTTTCTTGAAGTACGGCCCTGGGCCATAGCTATCACTTCGTGGCTATGTTTTTAAGGTATAATTTAAATTGTGTGCCTACAAAAGTCCATATTTTACGCAAATTTGAACAGTACATCTGAGAGGCAAAATTTTAGGAATTAATTTGTAAGTTATCCATCCAGAAGAAAATGCAACATTATTTAGTGATTGGAATGTCCCCATTTCACATGGGTACTTTATAATTATGTGTAACATTCCTTGCCTGACTCTCAAGTTTTCTTGATCTGTGGCATAAGCTTCTTGGCAATCGGGTATAGCATGCTTTGCTCAATTTCTGGATCCCTTTGGTCATCAGGGATCAAATTTTACATCTCCCTTTTGTATGTAATAAAAGTATAATTACTTCTCTCAGAAGTATAGTAGGATGCATTTCTAAATTCTATTCAGGACCCAATTAATATATTTGCAAAATTAAGGCCTCAAAAACAGAAGAACCACCATTTGGGATCTGATATGACCAATATTACATGGCATTAGGGGATCTTATTGCATGGAAAACAATGCACGGTTTTAGTCACTTTAATTTGAAATATATATCTTAGTTGTGTTAACATGGATAGAGAAAAAGACAAGTGCTGGTGGAGCAAGATGGAAGAACCTGACATGTATAAAAGGTCTGAAGTGTTGTCATTACATAGATTTTTTTAAAATAATTTTTTCTTTTAAATTTTATTTTTAAGCATATGGGTGTCTTTGCCTGCATACATCTATGACTGTGCACAACCTGAGTGACTGCAGAGCCCAAAGAGGGCATCATATCCCCTGGAAATAGATTTAAAGACAGTTGTGAGGCACATGTGGTCACTGGGAATCAAAGCTGGATTCTCTGCAAGAGAAACACAGGCCCTTATCTGCTGTAATATCTAATTAGACCCAGAAATACTTTTCTTCAGTGTGAACTCATTTTGATAATCAACAAATATTTACCTCCATTTCTTAAATTTTAATTTTAACTATTTAATCTCTTTGGAATACTTTTGATACCAAGTATAGATGATTATACATTAATTTTTAATTGGATAGAATAATTTTTTTGCATCCATGTATTGAATGACATGTTCTTTTAGTACTGTTTGTGATTCTATGATTTAATACAGTTGGAATGCTTTAAGTGTTTCTTTTTTTAGAAAGCTACTAAAATGGAGTATGTACTAGAAAATATTATGCACAGCCAGTCTGGAATGCAGTATGACGGCTCCTCAGAAAACTGGGAATCAATCTCCCCAAAGATCCAGCAATACCACTATTGGGCATATACTCAAAGGATGTATATTCATACACCAAAGGCATTAGCTCAACTATGTTCATAGAAGCATTATTCATAATAGCAAGATCCTGGAAAGAGCCTAGATGTCCCAACTGAAGAATGAGTTAACAAACTGTGGTACATCTACACAATGGAATACTCCTGAACAGAAAAAAAAGACATCCTAAAATTTGCAGGCAAATGGCTGGATTTTGAGAATAGCCTCCTGAGCAATGTATCACAAGCCCAGAAAGATAAGCTGGGGATGTACTCACTCATAAGTGGACTTTAGACAAAACAATGAACACCCAAGCTACAAACCACAACCCCTGAACAGCTTGTGATCAGAAGGAACTTAAGAGAGACATCATGAATTCTCTTAGGAAGAGAAAATAGAGAACATCACATTAGTAAATTCTGATGATAATGAGTTGCAACCAAGAAGAGGTGGAAACAAATTATGAGAGAAGGTGAGGGTTGAGGGCAGGGAGCAACAAAAAGGGAGAAAAAAAAGAGATGAATATCTTGATAGAGAAAGCCAATGTGAGTTTGGAAAGAGACCAGGTGCTAGGGAAACCTCCAAAAACTCACAGGATATCCCTGTCTAGGTCTCCAACCAATAGTGAAGGTGTTGCTTAAACAAGATTTCCCCTATAATCAAATGAATAACCACCCTAAGTGTCATCACAGAACCTATACTCAACAATGAACAGAGGTGGAGGCAATGGTCTATGGTGGAGTATTGGGCTGAGCTCCTGGTCCAGCTGAGAGTGGGGGAGGAGAGTCTGTATGAACAAAAGGATAGGGATTATGAGGAGGAGTCCCACAGAGAGGGCTGCCTGGAGCTCTGGGGAGCTCAATGAATCAAGAACAGCCACTGAGGAACCACCTGAAAAAGGAGCTATGCCCTCCAAGGGCAGACAACTGTCCATTGGCAGAGGCAGTATATAGAGCCTAGAGGGTTATGATCAGACTGTGTTCTTGTAAATCGGCTGGCATCTTGGAGCCCATTCCCTGTAGAGGAGTGCCTAACCCAGTCTTATATTGGGTTAGGAATATTGGGATGAGGAAATCTGTCTTGTGTGGAGTGGAATGCCCAATGCTGAGCTGACTCACCTTCGGACTTCTCCTTTTGGGGGAGGGGATGGGGGATGGGGAGGAGGAGGCTGAAGGCTGACCAGGAGGGATTGGGAGGTGGGAAGGGAGGGGGAGTAGGGAGATAGATGGAAAAGGACCTCTTTGATAAATTAAAAAATTGGGGTAATTATAAAAAAGAAAAATATTATTTTTAATTTCTCTATGTGTGTAAGTACATTTCATGTTCATTTTAGTCATGGGAACCATAGCTTCTTTGAAAAATTTTTAACTCCCCATAGTTTTTTATTTTTAAAATTATGTATGTGTATACTATATGTGCATCATTTTCTCCATTCTCCAGCTCCTTCTGTGTTCCCCTCTTAACTCCCTCCTAAATTCATGGCTTCTTTTTCTTTAATTATTATTGTTATATATGTATAAATTGATAGATACATAAACACAATCTGCTGAATTCATTTAATATTGTATTGTGTTTATGGTTTTATAAATAACCATTTGATATAAGATAATCAATTAGGTAGCTCATTCCTGGTGATGACTGATTATTCATTTCTCAGCATTCTTTAGTTGTCTTAGCTTGTTGTGTGATAATATGTTTGTGTTTCTGACAAAAAAAAACTTGCCTGAAGATCAGGTGGTGGAGTTAGCCATTAGTTAATGGTAGAAGCTGGCCAGTGGTGGCTCTCACCTTTAATCTCAGCACTTGGTAGGCTCACACTTTTAATACCAGCACTCTGGAGGTAGAGACAGGAATATAAGTTAGCCAGAGACAGGATCTCAGCCCTTTCTGATGCTGAGGATGCTGAGAGATAAGAAGTCACTTGTGGCAGCTCTCACTCCTCATCAAAGAAACTTATTTTTTTACTGCAGACATCGACTATTACAGACAGCCATACCTGGTCAACGTAGAGAACCACTAATCATGGGGTTTCCAGCCTCAGTTGATACATCTACAACACAACCCCTACACCTAAGACTCATGGAAAATCATGGAACAGGGGAATTAAAGATTGTAAGAGCTCAGGGACAAGAACATTTGCAGGAAGTTTGGGTTTCTGTATGGACTATATACTTGAAAAGCCTGGTAAACACTGCTAAGTAAAACAGACAGTATTAAAGATAGCATAGTCCCTAAAATTGATAGCTCTGGCATTGGACCTCTAAGTGATAAAACTGTCTCTACCATATTTCGAATTCTGATAACTTTTCTAAGGGCTAATAATGTAGCTCAGTGGTAGAGAGTGTTTCTTCATGTGTGAAGTTCAAGATTCAATTTCTATTAGAAGAAAGAAATAAAGGAAATAAGATCTTCAAGTATCAGTTTCCCCATCTGTGTCACAGTGGAATACTTCTCTGTCTTCAATTTTGTGAGAATAAAGTGAGATGAATTATGATAAGTCTTTGAAGACTCTACATTGTTAAAGTAATTGTGAAGCCTAGTATTGACAATAGCCTCTTAAAGACAGGGATATTTAATATCACCTCAATAACCTAGAAGTGAAAATAGAAAGAAACAAAGATATCTTTTAAAAATATTTTACTAATTATTTGAGAGTTTCATAAAATGCAGTTTGATCAGAGTTGTAGATTTGCAAGACAGTGAAAGATATTAGGGAATTCCATTTGCAAATAATACATTTTAACCTTAGTAAGTCACAACACTAACATATTTACTGGGTCAAACATATTTCACAGTATTAAGTTTCAAAAATAAAATGGGTTGTACTCAATGGTGCCTCATTTAGAAATACTATCATATGAAGTTAATTATTCCGAATTAGTTCTGAATTGACTCCAAAGAATATCTGTATATCAACTGGAAGAAAGACATACTCCAAATGGTTACTCATACATAAATACTACCTTCACAAATGAAACTTATCTTTTATTAGTTATATTCTTTTCCTCTCTATTCCTAACAGGTTATCCAGAAACAGACAGAAATTTAAATAAAATAAAACCAGCTGATAAACCGACAAACTGCACTGATTGATCCTGTTCAGAGGAATTAAGTTTAAATAAATGGCTTCCCTTAGCATGTAGAGCCTTATTTTTGCAGTGACTCATAAATGAGGAATAGCTCAAGAGCGAGCAGAGATATCAGTGACGTTAGTGGTTCCTATTAGCATTCTGATCACATAGGCCTCCTGTGACTCCCTTTCAATTTTTTTCCTTTTCATTAAATCAGCTACTTGCTTTGTGTTCTTACAGGATAGTGAACTAGCCAGATCATCTTATGTTTTTAAAACAGT
Source organism: Sigmodon hispidus (assembly GCA_004025045.1). Classification (NCBI taxonomy): domain Eukaryota; kingdom Metazoa; phylum Chordata; class Mammalia; order Rodentia; family Cricetidae; genus Sigmodon; species Sigmodon hispidus. The sequence goes on from PVIH01005637.1 coordinate 64,813, forward strand.
GTTTTATACTCTGAGCATAATGAAAAATATAAGATCATAATAATTTTTTATGTATGTTGAACTAGACTTTTTGGGGCTAAGCTTTCTTTCAAAATTCAATTTGAACTTTCTCAGTAGGAAATAATATCCTAGAATCCTAAAATTTGCATAAGACAATATATCTGACTGTCATAACAGAAACCAAAAATATATATTTGACTCAGTAGTAAAATGAAACTCATGAGTAACTTGATGCCTTTGATAGGATGAAGAGAGGAAGAATTTACAATACATTCTCATTGCATAGGTACTTCATATTTCAACATAGATTTCTTACTGTTCTACTAGAGAAACAAAATGAGGTATTTATCATTACACTTAAAAACAGCTTTGAAAAGCTAAAAAGAGGAGTCAGTGATTAAGAGCACTGTCCAGAGAATACAGGTTTGAATCCCAGCACCCATATGGTGGCTAGAAATTATATATAACTCCAGTCTCAAGGAAATGTAACACTATTTTCTGACCTCTTTGGGCAGTGCATGCATGTGATGCATAGATGTATATATATTTGTAAAATACCCATGCAGACATAATTAAAACAAATAAAATATTAACAAAACATTTAAAGACTTAAATACCAAAATATCTTCATATAAGCCCCATTCTTGTCATGAACTCAGACATGATACTTAGAACTTCACATGGTCCGAAATCAGTTATTATTAAACAAGTGATAGACAGGACTTCTTAGTCCTACACTCACTTTTTCCTTTTCACATCTGATCTGCTATGGAAAACTGAAATGGTTATATAATTTTAGATAATCCTATTTCAGCACTGTATCCAGTGATATTGTAAAGGTCTCTAGTTAGACTGGTATTTTTCTATTTTCTAAAATGAAGTCTATTTTCAAAATAATAATACATAATACTAAATAATTTTCTATCTTCTATTTTCTAAATGAATAGTAACCATTTTTAAAAGGTAAATGTGAAAACCAGGAGTATTCAGGATAAGAAACAGACCAAGATAAGCAATTTTTTCTTATACATATTTTCTCTAATGAGGCTCTTTAAGGTCTTGTGCATGAGAGACAAGATTCAGTGTTGAGCCTCTTTCTTTAAATGTTCTTGTTCAATTGCTGCTTTGCACAAAAATGAGGAAAACATTAGAGGTCTTATGGTTGGTGTGCCTTTTGAAATAAAAGTCAGATTTTTCTTTACAACTTTTGAATGTTGTTAAGAAAAAGTAACATCTACTTTAAATGACATTTAAAAAATATGTGTACTAATTTAAAAAAAATTGTGTATTACTTTACATTTATGCTACAGAGCATACAAATTCCCTCAATTGAACCACAAACAGCACTTTGAGGTGTTGTCAGCATTGTTTTGTAAATGAAACAATTGAGACTCAGAAATATTAAAATATGTGTTCAAGGTAATTAAGCAAGTCACAGGCATAATACTTTTATTTTTGAATAAAAATGAAACCCAAGAAATTTAGATGGGAGAAATAATTTAGATCATCTGAGCTTAAGAAGATTTAATTTGCCCATGCCAGAGGTAAGTGGATATGAGACTTCTAGTATTTTTCCCAATCTAATGTAGGAATTTTGAATGTAGTCTAATTCAGCAGAGTTAAATATTCATTTACAATACACCTAGGGAAAATGATGGTGAAATTAAGTATATTAAATCCATCCATTCAGAATCAATGAATGTTAATATATTTTGAAAGTCCTTATTTGAGGAAGACAAATCACTGCTTTGTATAATAATGAAGAAAAAGATGAAATAACATTTGCTTTTTAAAATATAATTTTTTCAAGATACATTAAAATGCAGTCATTAAGTAAATATATATATAGTGTACATGATTTTTGACATGTGTTTATGTTTAGAAATTATTAATCATGAGTGAAAATTTTAAGATATACTCACATACATTCTTTTTAACTATAATGCAAAGCTGTATTATAAATCCTCAGAACTTACTCCTTTCTAACTGAAAGTTTATATCTTTACTAGTATCTATTCCCTGAAATTTACTTCCTTAACCATTTCAAAGAACAATTATATTCTACGGTTTTATAAATTAAATATTTTAGGATTTTGTGGCAGTAAGCTCAAGCAGTATTTGTTTTTATGTATTTGACTAAATTCACTTGACTTTTTATCCTATATGTCCAAGACTCATTTATATTATCAAAGTTGAGAGAAATTCCTTCTTAAGGTAGAATAATATATTATAATATTTTATCATATATTTTTACATTTTTATCCATTCATTTGTTGACAGAAACCTCAGTGTATTTAATATCTTCACTACAACAAATTCTGCTATGATGTCTATGAGAGTGTAGTTATCCTTTGTATATATACTTCTAAGAAAGATTTCTGACTGCTATAGGTGTTATTTTTTAAGGAATGTCCATATTGTTTCCTATAATGGTCATACTATTACACATGTCCACCAATAGTGCACAAGAGGACCTGTTTTTAGACAACTCCTCCAACATCTTTGACTTCCTATATGAATAACAGCTGTGAGATGATACCTAATTGTGATTTATTTTTTTATGGGGCACATTTCTTTTGTTGTTTTTTTTTTGTTTTTGAAAATCAGTATCAAAATTTATATAAAAAAGCCAAACATTCAGATTTGCTAAATGAAACTCATACAGTATAAAACTTTTTTTCTCTAAAATACATGAAACATAAAAAATAAAATATAAAGCTTCTCAAGCCATGCTAGGCTCAGCTACAAATGAAGAAAGCACAGTAGGTCACAGCTAAATGCCCATGGATGCACTATGGCTACCACAAATTTCTGCTAAGCAACCCTTCTACAAACAGAAGGGTTTTTGTTGTTGTTGTTGTTGTTGTTGTTTGTTGTGTGTGTGTGTTAAATCATTTTATTCACCCATCATGTTTCAATGAAAAAAGAATGTTTCTGCTTGAAGTCCACTAATGAGTGAGTACATCCCCTATTTATCCTTCTGGGTTTGTGAGACCTTGCTCAGGAGGATATTCTCCAAATCCCTCCATTTGCCTATGGGCTTTGTTTATTTGTTTGTTTATTTAAAAAAAACATCAAAATGGCATTTTTATTCTTAACAACTATGCCCCAAACACAAGGACAAAGAAGTTTATAAAAGAAAAACCACTACAGCTAAATCACATACAGAGTGGGGGGCACTCTGATAGTGGGAAATTTTAATACCCTACTCTTCTCAATGGACAAATTATTCAAACAAAAGCTAAACAGAGAAATACTAGAGACAATAGACATTATAAATAAAATGGACTTAACATATATTTACAGAACATATAACTGAAACATGAATAAAGGCATATTTTTTATCTGTGTATCCTAATTATTAGTGGTGCTGAGACATTTTTTATATATCCATTAGCCATTTGATGCTGTTCTTTCATAACTCTCTTTTCAGGTTGATTGTCAAGATTTTTAGCATATTATTGTTTCTGTTTTGGAACTGGTTGCTTGATTTTTTTAAATATATTTTTAGATATTAGGTCCCCATCAGATATTTGGTTTCTTATACTTGATATTTTTTGGTTTCTAGACATTGTTGTTACCATGCAGAAACATTTTACTTGCACACAATCATATTTGTCTACTGTTTCCTTTATTATTTGTGCTTCTTTTGTCCTTTCCAATTTATTTTCTAAAAAATTCACTCGCCAGACCAATGGTAAGAATATTATCTGTGTATTTTGTAGTCATTTTATAGTTTATATCTTATGTTTAAATCTTATATATACTTTGGATTGATTTTGTATATGGTGTGAGATAATTTTTTATGCAGTTGACATTCTCAATACAATTTATTCAAGAAATTTTCTTGTTCCCATTGTACATTATTGGGAAGATTGTTGAAGATCAACTACTCAATTTCTGTTGTTTTGTTTGGTTTATTTTGGGAGGTTGAGGTTTTGTTTTGTTTTCTTTTTTGAGACAGGCCTTCTCAGTGTTCTTAGTGTAGCTCTGGCAGTCCTGAATCTCTCCATAGACCAGATTGGCCTTGAATTTGGTGATTGTCTGTCTCTGCCTCCCACTTGGTGACAACTTGTGAAGATTTTATGATTTTTTTTTTCCCTAGACTTTGTGTTCTGTTGTTTGGTTGATACATCTGGTCTTATCATAGTCTGTTGTTGCTTTAATTACTAAAGCCTTATAATATAATTTATCTATTTTATTTTAATACAGGATATTACAATCTAATCCAGACTTGTCTATAAGTCTCTCTTAAGTAGCTGGCCCTGGTGTTGAACCCACAACAATAATCCTGCTTCAGCTTCTTGAAGGCATTAACTCTTATGCTTAGCTGCAGTATAATTTTAAATCATGTATCTTGATGTTCCAGCTTTGATCTGAAGTCACATTCTTGGTCAGGAATAACTTGGCTTTTAAGATAGTAAAAGTGCTGTTATTAAGATTCTAAGAAGAATCCACTGTCCTCAAGGATATACACTCAGGGGTTTTTGACATTATTATAGATATTAAGTTATTTCTTTCAAGAAGAAGAAATATTGATAATGCACTCAGTTTTCTCTTATGTGTAACTACTTTTCTGTAGTGAGAATACTATCTTCATGACATTCAATCATTAAAAGCTTTTGGGACTTTCTTTACAAATAGATGGCAGAGAATTTTACAGGATTTAAAAAGGAGAAATAAGAGCGTTTTACAAAGATGAATGTATAATCTTGTTGATAATTTTAACACTTGCTCTTGTGGCATTAGCATCTGTATGTTTAATTTTTTGCAGTGTGCCTATTGATAAAAAGGCGTTTTAACTTTTTTGATAGTAGAAAAATTTGCTGCTGAAAGAAGCCAGCGTAAACATTAAGCTTCCTTTGAAGGATCTGTGATCAGATTTAAAGAAGAAAAAACATTGATGGCAGTGTACTCACCCCGCTGGCCAAACTATGAAGTAGGATATACCTGTCTTAATGTCAACTTCGCACCTTGTGTCTCCAATAGCATTGAGGCACTACATCTCCTTGATATTTTTTCCCTTTAACCACTTATTATCCTGAAACTTTAATGTTGTGAGCCTCAGTTTCTTTCCTAGAGAATTGATAAACCACCAGAAGATGGTTGATTAGCAAAAACGGTTTCAATCTTTAATCTTCCAGGATGTTTTGATTTAGGCATAATACCAAAGGAAGGAGTGAAAATGTCACCAATTGTCACATGGGGTCTGAGGGCTGATGTGTGTGTGTGTGTGTGTGTGTGTGTGTGTGTGTGTGTGTTTCATCACCCTCAGAAAATAATATGTATTAAAAATACTGTGAATTAAAACACTATGGATAGACATGGCTGTTGCTTGCATAGGAACTGAAAATTCTAGTAGAAACTTTAAAAACTAAGAGCTTTAATGTGACAGAGAGGAAGTGGGAGATGTAGTTCAAATCAATGTTATTGATTTCAAAATATGAGACGTTCTACACTTAGCTGTGTAGTAATGAGTTCTAGAATTAGTGGCTTGTAGACCTCCGCATAATGCTTCTTACAGGGATAATTTACATTTCCCCATTGTTTACTAGTAAATGTATAGTAGGTGAAACACTGAAATTCCAAATCAGTTTTGTGAGAAGAGAAAAACAATTCAATTGTAATGTGTTAGAATTTCCATAACAAGTTTGATCTGTTCTCCCTACATTTTTCCATCCTTTTGATTCTATGGAACTCAATTTTCTTTATCCCCATGCTTCCCACACCTTCTATATCTGTATACCTTTTTGGTATTTTCTACCATGAAACTTCACTTACATTATGGGTAAACACTTCCATTAGCTTTCTGTGTGCAAGAAATCTGTAACTAGTTGGCTTTGGTTCAAATTGTAAATCTACCATTCAGTTATCTAAACTTTGTAGTATTCTTTTTTTTTTTTTTCTGTTTTTCTAAAACAAAAGTCCATGCATTTAATTTTGTGATTACTATGGAGTTTAGGAGTTTCTAAAGATTTATTCTCAGTTTTAACTCTGATAAGTGACCTCCCCTACACCCAAACCCCACCCCCACTCCCGTGTGTGTGCCTGTGTATGTGCGCGTGCACATTTCAAAGCATGTTAAATGAATCAATGCAGAACATGGAAATTAAGAGAATTTTAATTGTATGTATATGTTATTAACTTTCTTCAGATAGTAACATGCTTTTTAGAATAAATATGTTGGATTAAAATCATTTAAAGAGCTTCCAAATGAGATGTGATTGCAAAATCTATAATGCCAATAGTTAGGGAACCAGGGCAGGAAGCTCTTTACTTCTAGGATAGCCTGGATTATAGTAGTGCAACCTTTTCACAAAAAAGGGGAGAAAGTGTCACATTCACTTTTTCCTTCAGAGTTCATATTTAGAGTTCCCTGAATATAAATTCGCTTTTCTGGCTAGTTCAACATCATCATCATCATTAACATTAATTATTTTACTTCTCTATAAAAGTAGGTGATGCCTTCAAGGATCACTAAAATACTATAGGGTTGTTAGTCTTCACACTGTGTGGCCCTGGTTAATTATACATATATGTTACTCCTTTTACACTTTCTTGGTTTATCAGGTGTCAATTCTTGCCACTCCCAAGGTTAACCTGTTTCCTGATCTAAAAAAAAATTGGAATACATCTAGTTCCTATTTTACAGGGCATTTATTTAATTTTTATTTTCTAAAGTATAAAAATTACTTAGAACATCACTTAGTGTGTTTAAGTTTTCAATGAATATTACCTTATATTTTTCTAAAATATTTTTTAATTTGTTTTTTTTTTACATACCAATCAGTTTTCTTTCACTCCCCTCCTCCCAGTCACCCCCAGCTTCTTTCCAGTTTCCCATCCACTCCTCAAAGAGGATAAGGCTTCCCTCAAAAATACTTTTAAAGTATCGATATTACTTAAATTAACACTTGAATTTGGTTTTACTTTTATGAATCTTAGTCTCAATGTAGATACCTTATTTGCCTCTACCAGTCTTCACTGCTTATCAACATGCCTACTATTTTCAACCTCCTTTCCCTCTGTATATATGATTGTGCTTCTCTTTTTTACAATTAACTTCCTAACTTCCATATATTTGGTAGTCTAAGTCTTTAGTGTATCTGATATCTCTTTGTACACTAGTTACAATCTACAATTACTTTAAAAGATCATTTATTTTATTTAAATTGTCCTTCAGCTTTATTAGTTACTCAAATTTTAATTTTATCCTTGGCTTTTATAGTACTTTTCAATATTCTCTCTCTCTCTCTCTGTCTCTGTCTCTCTCTTTGTCTGTCTCTCTCTCTCTGTCTCTCTCTCTCTGTCTCTGTCTCTCTGTCTCTCTCTCTCTCTGTGTGTGTGTGTGTGTGTGTGTATGTGTGCGTGCGTGTGGAGGGTATGATATATGTGTGTGTGTGTGTGTGTGTGTGTGTGTGTGTGTGTGTATGTCTTGAAGCCACAGTCTGATGATGTGTGTCTTTATCAATCTATCTCCAGTGTATATGTTTAGACAGCATTTTTCACTGAGCCCAGAGCTCACCAATTTGACTAGAATGGCTGGTCACCAAGCTCCAGGGATCCTCATATCTCTGGCTACAAATTTATATCCTATTACCTGCTTGTATATATTAGAGCTGAGAATTGAACTCGGGTTCCCAAGCTTGTCTGACAACCACTTTTTGACTAAGCCATCTCCTAAGTGCACTAATTCATACAATGCTCTTTAAATGAAACACTAAATAAATGTTAACACATTTTCTTGTATTGAACAATACCAGAATATCCAATAATTGTGAGGTTTTATTAATAGTAATTGAAAACTGGATTCTATTTTATCACTCAAAATTCACCAGTGATCTCTGATCAATATATCCTATGTCTTCTCTTATTTAAAGATTGGTCACCAACATTTTGAATCTTGTTCTCCCACCAACCTTTTCAATATTCCTAGATTATCCCACTGATATAGTAATAAATGCAGCCAGATTTTTAATTTACTAGATTTTTATTTTGTAAATTTCTGTGTAAAGTTGTTTGTGTGTCTGAATATATGTTTATGAGAATGTGTTCTTCATTATTTTCTGTATTTGTAAGGAAAAACTTATCAATAACTTAACATAAAGAACTAGAAATTTTTTACCTTTTCGTTTTGAGATAAAAGGCCACTTTGTAGTTCAGGCTGGCCTAGAACTCCTGTCTGTACTTCCAAAGTGTGGGATTACAGATATAAATCACTACAATTTGCTTATAGAAGGTAGTTTTGAAAGGTTATTTTTACTGAAAACAATAGATAATGAAGTGGATATGTATAGCAAATAAGGATTTGGGAGCAAATAGAACTGAGCTATAGTTTAATTCTAATAAGTAAATGGTGTCAGATCAATGCATAGAGATGTTTATATTTATCAGAGAAATAGCAATATTAGGAATAAGGGAAAAGAGAAATTGGAGATAGGTAAAGCTTTTGCCAGAATAGTTTACTGTCCAGAAAGTTAGATCTTATTCTTATGATATGAATATAATTTCCATTAATCTTTGAAGAAGAAGATTCTCTGAAGGAGATGAAACAATTGCAATAAATTATGAGAACATTAATTCTGATATTTCCATTTGTGAGGTTATAGAAAAAATACTAAGTGGGAGTTTTTGTTTTTAAAGAGTTCAAGTCTCAGTCTTTTTCCCCCTTAGTACACAGAGCTTCAGTGGGCAAAAAATTCAGTCTTTCTGAGCATCAACTTCCTCATCTTCTGATAGATATTAGCAGTCTTTCATCCCAATCATTTTCAAAACTTTGCTGTCAGGCTGAAATAAGATAATATATGTAGAAATGCTCTGCATCTCTCATGGCATCATACAGATGCAGGGAATGATTTGTAAGGTACTTGTTACATATCCCCTCCCATGCAGCTGCCATGTGACTGGATGCTACTACAGCACAGCAAATAACGTCAGAGAGAGCAATGACCAGTAGAAAGATGAAGGCTGTTGCTTAGGGGAGTAGATTAGATTTGGGAAGCATTTCTCAGAGTACAGACCTGGTGGCATGCTCTCTGACTTGTAAGAGTCAGTGTTGTTTGAATTCCATTCTGAACGTGACAACCTGCTGTTTATTTATAGGTGAGTCACTTTTCTTATAAATTTATAGTTGAATCATGTTAAGCAACTCTGCCTGCTCTGTATAGAAAATCGATGAAGAAAATAGGAAAGAGAAAAAGTGGATTATTTTTGGTTGTTATTGCTTTCATTAGCCAATAATGTAAAGATAAGTAATATATATTTTATGAATTAAAGAATTAATTTTAAACTGCATTATATATATATATATCTTCAGAGGCATATTTCTGAATTTCTACTGTGCAAAATTTTGTTTTGCTTACAGGCTGCTTGGAAAATTAATTTTAATTGATATCTGTATACCTCTATTGTGGTATATTGACAAATAAAACTAATAGATGCAACTAAGGTGTGCAGCATGTGGTGTTATAGTTTACATGTACATTGTGACATGATTATCATGATGAAGATAATTAACATTTGACATAGTTGTCTTTTCTCTCTTATGATGAGGATACTTAAAATCTGCTTCTGATGCTTTACTGTTAATAAATATGAAGTAAGCAATACATTATTAACTATATTCACTCTGATGAATATTAGGCTGAATTTTTTATGGAATTGTTTCTGTTTATGCAAATCACACGTCTATCTTGTCTGAGGTACTTGAACCTTACAAAGAAGGAAGAGGAATTATGAATTAATTGTGATTACATAAATTGTATTCATGATTTCATTTATAACATAATGTAAAATAGAGGAATGTGCCATTGCACTTTTATCTTGTGCTACTATGCAGTAGAAAAGGCAAGGGAAACACTCTCTTTCTGTGTGTGTGTGTATGTGTGTGTGTGTGTGTGTGTGTGTGTGTGTGTACCTGTGCTTCTATGAGTACAATATGTTTAGAATAGCTTGAGAAGGTGTAAATATTAATATTAATATATTATATGGTTGTTATTATGGAAATTATGTTGGAGATTCTGTACAAATATTACCCTGGCAGTAACAGCATACCAATACCATGTAGTTTTGATTTTATGTCAATGAGCTATTAATTTTTTATTAAGCTTTGGTTTATAATTACTGTCTAGGTAACAAATATAATGGTGACCATGTACACCTAAGAATTCATTCTTGTTTTCTGCTAATCAAATATATTTTGTTGGAGAAAATAAGGTACTTGTGAAACTCTTTTGATATCTGTGACGCAATATTCATAAACAGTAATACTTTTATCCCCGTGCTGTGTACTCAAATCCCTTTACTTAAAGGGTTTTAGGTTATGTTATATAGCTGCAATGTTTCATTTTTAGTTGGCTTGCCTTTTTACGTAAATATACATGTCTGTATATGTGTGTGTGTGTGTGTGTGTGTGTGTGTGTGTGTGTGTGTGTGTACATATAACATCTGTAGGGCTAAACACAAAGGGGCAGGAGGTATAATTAAACCTTGCCAGGTCTTGGTGATTGACATTATACAAAGCTACTGTTAAATTACACATATTTTAAGAAGGAGGTTGGCGACAATTATTAACAAATCAGCACAGATTAGTTTATCAGATTAACTTGCAGGATGCTGAAACCTTGGCAATAACAACAAATGAAGTATTATGCCCTAACTTTAAACAAAATCTCTAAATAAATGTGTTCCTTAAATTAAATAATAAAAAGTAAGGTTTTTTAACAATTTGAATGTGCCTACCCTAGTCTGGCTTCTGTATATATATAGAATTTTGAATTATGCAAATATTGAAACCTAAGACAATTTCACTGTGTGTATCCCAAAGTTATGCCAGTAATTTCAAAAACAACAGATTACATATTACAGGAAATATACATAAAATGAGCAAGCAGGAGAGAAGCTAGTTGGAGAGAACTGATAAAGGTAATAAACATCTACCTTTGTAAAAATGGACATGAGCCAGCATATTTTCCCCTGCTTGCTAACTGGCTCTAATAATTTCATTTGATCTGAAGTGATTCATGTATATTCATGGTTTTAAAATGCTTTTTTTTTTTTTTTCTGTGTTGCATCTACTTTCCCCCCACTCATCATCATCTGCTTCCCTTCACTCACTCATCTTTAGTGTTTGGATCCCTGCTCTGTCTCCTGCCCCTTTTTCCTTCCTAGATCCTGAGAGACAAACCTGTATTTGACTTCACAAAATTCTCTACTCATTTGAATTGTTGTTTAAATATGGTTATGTGTGAGGTATTTGTGGAAGTACTACAATGGAATATAGATGTTTAGCCTCTCTTTCCAAGGTGTAACTTGAAATAAGTATTTTCCTATGTGGGCCTCAGTTTCCCTATTTATAAAATTTAAAAAATATCATTTTCCAGATTAATTTCAGCTATATTTAGAATTCAGGGATTTTCTTTGGTGGACTAGACAGCTTTTGGGTTGTGAGTGGGGGTGATGAAATCTTTGGATAAATGTTTTTCAGTGAATATGGGTATTAATATAAAGCTTGATTTACTTTATTGTCACTTTTAGATGCTTTCTTTCATAAAGGATTTAAAAATATGTGCATTTACCCACACTGTCGTACAATGTCTATCGCCCACAGCTTCAATAATGGTTGGCGCAGGGAAAAGGGATTTTCAGATACGACATCGAGTGCTGCAAGTGCCTAAGAGTATAATTTCAGCTCTGTGTTAAATGGAGGCTACAGATTCAGATTTGCAATGTTAAGGGGTCAAGGGATGTAATTTTTTATGACCACCTGTGCTCCAGTGAGACAGAATAATCTATCGTGCAGTGTGAAAACAGGGTACTTCCGTGGGTCTCCTTTAAACACATAGCGTCTCCGTCCACGGCACATGGATACAGGGAACTACTTGAAGTAAACCGAAGCATCCGCGGAACCGTGGGTAACTACAAAAGACCCTAGTTCTAGCCTTTCCCGACTCCTCCGCCCTCACTCCGAAGTCAGGACCTCAATTTTATGGTCTGTAAAGGTTAGGAAGGGAGAAGTAGGTTTCCCGCAGACTTTAGGAAGAGGCAAATCTCCCTTTGGCTTAGGTCTCATGGAAGGATCTCTTTATTCGGGAACCTAGGACCACCTGTTGCTTTCCACCGAGTTTTCTTCCTCCGCTGAATTCACGCTCCTCCAGCGAGTGCCGTGGGTGTGTATTTAACATAGTGAGAGACTCCCTAAAGCGCTCTCTCCGGCTTTTCCGACAGTTCGGAAGGGAAAGCAAACTTTGAGCGGAGGCTTTACGGTGCCCATAGAGGGCAAGGGTCACGGCCCGGGCCGAAGCTGTGGCGCACGCCCCCGCGCCCCTCCGCGGAGCAAGCGCTACGTCACGTCGACGGCAAGCGGAGGTTCCTCAGCACGCGCCAGCCGTTGAGGGAGAGCGCGGCTGGGGGCGCGAGGCGGAGGAGACTCCATGACCGCGTTCGGCTGCTGAGGGGGATCCCTGCCCTTTGGCGACGGCGACGGGGCTAAAGGAAGAGGCAAGTGACGAAGTGGCCTGCAGTGGTCCACCGAGGGGCTGGGGCTGGCGGCTGGGCTGCCTTTGGCGCTCCGAGGAAAAGCCACCCTGCGGGCTGGCTGAGGCGCGCGTGTTCCTGAGGGGAGAGACGCGGGACCTGCCGCTCGAGGTACAGGGGGGCGGAGTGGGCGACGGACGGCCACAGGCCGCTGGGGGAGGGGGGACCCTGGGTGGCGTCTTGTCGGGACACCATCTCGGAGTCTCTCGGCTTCGAGCTTCAGCCCGCGTGAAGAGGTCCTGAGGGACCTGAAGCGGAACTTCGGGTGAGGATGGAGCGGGGACAATCTGAGGGGAAGGCGAGGGCGGGAAAAGGGAGCGCGGCAGTGCTTGGTCGCTCCGCTGACAGTTTGGCCCCATGGCCCCGAGTTTGAATGGCCCTCTCTGAGGTGGAAACGTGAGATTTCTCTTCACGGTCAGCTTTGGGCAGGGGAGGGATAGAGGAGAAAGGGGGTGTGAGTTCTGGGAAGGTTAGCTTGAGGAAAAATTCCCACAAAATTCAGCGTTCACGAGCCTTGGGATACTGTGCTGGCCATTCCAACCTTAAAATGTTGGCTTCCCCCCCCCGGTTTCTGCCCCCCCCGCTCCGGACTGGGGATGGCTTTTGACTAGATAGCAGTCCAACTACCATTTAAATGTGTAAATCCCCTGAGCCTATGATTCACCTTTTATGATCCTTGTCAGCATTATTTATATAATTCTCTTAACCGTGGTCAGTTCAGCAGCTGTTGTAGAATTTGGTTTGCTTTAAATTTTAACGCCTTAATGTTTTGGATGTGGTAATAGGACGTCTATTTTGTATTTAAAATATATACAGCTTAATTAAAATGCTAATAATTAGGGGCCCTCCAGTTTCCAGCTCAGCACCCTACACAGGCTGTAGACCCAAGCCCTTCAGCATAAAGCAAGGTTAATTAGCCCCTTTTAAAGCTAGAGAACATTCATAGAAATAGACTCTGAGGTCCTAAAAGAAAAATTTCCACTATTTTAGAGCACACATAGTTTAGTTTTAAAATTTATTTTGCCAGTGTTTGTTTCCATCCCTTTATTTTCATGCTTAAGAGCTGAGATAAGAACCCTGAATGAATTGTTTGTATAAACAGACATATGGATTTGCAGCAGTCTGGGAAAAAAGGCCACAGTCCTCTTATCAACAGTTAAAAGAAAAAACAGTGGGTGCCAGAAAGGCAAAAATCAAATCATTTTGGAAGATTAGAAAAAAGAATGGAGAAAATTATCTCCATTGCATACTGGAGGCCATTTTTTTTAAAAAAAAAATTAGAGGACTTTAGATGATGCTACAAAATTACAGCAGAACTACGTGTTTTAAGCTAGTGAAATTCCCTATGCTTGGCATAGAGTAAGCATGCATCACTTATTGAATGTTCAAATGTACTTGAATGATATAACATATTTTCATTTTTATTGGAATAAACTTTCTGCAGAATGTCAGCACTTCTTAAGTGCTATGCTAATATAAATTGTATTTTCTTCATAGTAACTGAGGAAAGCTTTAATAGTTCACCATTTGTGCTTACCTGAATCTTTGTTTTATCGCCCACCTTCTCTGTTCTGTATAGTCTCTGCTATCCTCACACTTCCTGCTGGGGGACTCCTTGCTGCTTTCAGCTGTCGGTTTGACAGTAAGCATCAAGATTTTTTCCAGAACTATTTCATTAGTAGCCTTGGTAGCTTGAGATGGTTTACAATGTATGTGACCCTACTACTTTACTGAAAGTTCTAACGTGTTGACTATGTAGTAACCATTCATTCTGAATAAATTATAAAATTAAGTACAATTAAAATTAATTCCAGTGACTCCCATTGTATTCCAATGGGTAGATGGCTCTGTTTTAATTAAATAGATCAGAAAACAAAATGAAGGCAGATATCTGGGAAAGAGACAGGTAGAGAGGGGCAGAGGCTAATGTCAGAGAGAGAGAGAGATGAGAAATGTTGTTGAAAATAACCAAAATGCATTATAAATATGTATGTAATTGTCAATTAACTAACCTACCGAAAACATATTGTGCCCATAAGTCTCATTAGCTACAATTTTACCTGCTTAATAATCATATATAAGTAATAACTACCATATTGAATGCTGTTAATGTAGAAGATTCTGACTTTGCTGAATGTTCTTCTATTGGACAGGATTATTCTAGAAATCCTGTTAGCCCATGCCTTTTCTTCAGATTGATTCTCAAATTCAAGCATAATTTTATTGAAGAGCAAGGTACAGGTACACAAAATACTTTGTAGTAATCCAAGAAATAATTATGTAAATTAGAGTCTGAGTAAATTGGGCTAAGTGAAGAGGGAGAGAATGGTGGTACAATTAATCTAATTTGATCTTCCTTATTTATGATGACAATGTGAGATTTACATTTAAGATTTGTTACAAAATTGCTTTGCTTAGTTTAGAAAACATTTAGAACCTTTTAAATGTGAATATTGTTTGCATTTTGTAAAGTACTTATATATAATAATATAATTTAGTGAAAATATAGAAAGAAAAAGGAAAACAGGTATGAAGAGTGTCTTTAATATCACAATCTTATCTCTTAAATTGATATTAATATGCTATTTTTAATGTCTTTGATTTTAAATTTATTTTTAATTCTTTGAAATATGGTCTCACATGACCTTGAATTCTCTATTTAGTCAAAAGGATGAGTTTGAATTCCTAATCCTACTGCCTCTGTCTCACAAGTACTGGGATTAAACGGTTGTGCCACCATAACTGACTTGGATTTTGCTTAATATAGGGATTAAGAATCAAATGATACAGCATGGACCCTGAAAGCTGCAAAAATGTGGAGGGGGACAGAGTGCCTCAAAATTACTGAGATTAATAATGATTTATATTTTCACAATTAATATTTTGTTTCCAGAAACATTTTACATCTAATGTTTGTAGGTGGGTCAAATTCTATCATCTCCCCCATGGCTCATTTTTATCTAGTCTTCTTTGGTTTGACTCACATGCCACCTGCTGCATGAACCTATTTTCTGTGCACATAAGCATAAACTTCTTTTTTTTTTTGTATTGTGCTTTTAAAGTTAATTAAGGCTCATTTTTTTGTTTTTTGTTTTTTTTTTTTTAATCTTTCTTAGTGGAATTCTTCAATTCCTTCTCAGTACATAACAGAAATTGTTTGGGATGTTTATTTGAATTTTTGTAGTTTTCTAAACATCTGCTCAATAACAATGAAGTATTTTCCTCCAAACTTCCACATCTTATAATAAAATTTAAAGTGTTTGAATAAATAAAGAAACTGATTAAGTTCTACTATTTCATCCTTAGGTTTGGAAATTTTCTCTGTCCATTCTGAGAAATGGCACGCTTGTTTCGATATTTCCAGGGAGATCCTGTTGTGACATCCTCTCCCACTGAAGTTCGTATGTGGGTAGAAGGTAAGATGTTTTAAGACATATTTGATTTTTGTCTCTTTATGTCACACTTCATCTTTTTACATGAATAGGTGACCATAGCTTACAAAACTTTTGTACTGAAAATGGCAATTTTCAGTCTTTCAGTGGTGTTTCAATATTTTAAGTTTACACCTGGACTCTTAACTTGAAGGACACAACATTGTATTTTCTGTAAATACATTATGAGAATAATTTTATAGTTAAGGTGAAGATATAGCTTCATTTCAGAATGCTTGCCTAGCGTTTGCAAGTGCCAGGGTTCAATTTTAAATAATACACGTGACCACACATTTACATACTTAAAAATCTTCTTTGTTTTAATTAATGCCATTAAGTAATATGTTAATTAGAATTAAACTAATATGTTAATATAATTAATGTAATTATTAGAAGTAACTAAAACATTCTGACATAATGACAGCATATAAATATAGAGCATTAGCAGATATGATATACATTATTTTATGGAAAGGAGAAGAATGGGCAGTATAGGGGAATAAGTACAATAAAAGGAAAGCTAAATGTAGTTAATTTTACTACTAATTAAATTTATTGCATTTGATATATTTAACCATTGTGAGATGAGTCTAGGTTTGAGTCCATAACATGCTGTTCATGTTAACAAAAGGAGAGAACAAAAGACATCTTTCTTTAGTTATTTTATTACTATCAAATTAAAGAATACCCTGGCAAAATTGCAATTAGTCCTTAGTATTTTTTAAACTATGAAAATTATTCTGAAGATAACATGAATCGTTGAAATATTGGAAAGTTTTCTTTACATAGTGATTAGTAATGATGGTTTACTATATTCTGATATGTTAAGTAAATTGGATTAGGAATGCATAAATGAAAATGAAATATTTATACAAAATTATATTTAAACTTTTCACCTATAAAATAACTTTGATATATTACTATTTTCTCATATTTAGTCAAAATGGTATAATTTTCTAGCAATGAGGGCATATAATAAGCAGTTTATCAAATTATTTTAATGCAGAAGTATTTCAAGTGAACATATTTCATTTTTTCACATTTAATACTAATATTCATAATTCTTAATCTTTAAAAGATGAAAATTTCTAAAGCCAAGATAATTTTGTGTTTTAGGAAATAGCAACTTTGTTTCTACTTTTGAAATGAATTCTGTTTTTTATTGCTGTTTTTGTCTTTGTTTCCACAAATTATCTTCCTTTTAGGCTTTGAATTTATAAACTAATGAAGACACTAATAATATAGGAAGATATTCCATGCTCCCTGTGTTCCCATAACATTTTGTTTCTTTCTAAGTACACTTTCTATTAATCATCCTAATTGTGGCTCTATGCTTATGTATTTATGAATTCATATTTTATATTTTCCTTACAAAGTTTTAAATTATATGAAGAAATATTGAAATAACATTTTTTTCATTTTTCATATAACAATATGTATGATAATTATTTATTAAATAGTATGTGCTAATTAAATAATTGTGGTGATATATTGTATATTTAACAAAAATAGTCTGGAATATCAGAGGACAGAGTCACTCACAGAGCCAAGCTAGGAAGGACAGGGAGTGGTGACCCATGCCTTTAATCCCAGCATTTGGAGGGAGAGATACATCTTGATCTCTGTGAGTTCAAGGCTGAATAGAGCCAGGCAGTGGTGGCACACACTTTTCATCCTGGCACTAGGAAAGTTGATCCAAGAAGTGAGATAGCTGGGCAGGGGAAAGAAAGATTAGGCAGGAGAAGGATGAAGTTCTTTGTTTGCCTGCACACCCAGTTAGTCAGAATTCTGGGAAGATGACAGGCCTGAGGAGTTGGCTGGGTGAGAAGTAGCTGTGTGTGGTTTGTATATCTATTACTCTGATATTGCAGATTTTCCCCAGTATTTGGCTCCAGGTTTTTATAATAATACCAAATAGAATTTGTGCAATAAATATTATTGATGACATAATAATTTTTAATATTTCCTACTTCACTTTTTCTATATTAACCTTACAGCAAGAAATTTTCACTATAGCACTCTTAGTTAACTTTTGTTTGGTGATATGGGCATATTTTATAACAGTACTTGTTGAAGAAAGTAATAAAAATAAGCAGAGAATGAGAGAATGAATCATGGGTACCTGTCTTTAATGCTTTTTCATTCTATCATCAAACAAGCAAAAGACCTTCTCCTTACTGGAATCCTAGCTTTGAATTTCTCTGATAATGTTACAAAATTACTGTAAACATTAATGGTTTCTGTTATATGAAGAGAAAAACAAAATTTGACTTACAGAGGACGTTTTCCTCATCTTGGAGAGAACTTGGGACTTTACAGGTAATTTTTATTTTAGAATGTTCAAATATTTTTTAAAAAACATACTAGTCTGATATTCTTACTCATCTATAGTACTGCATATTTAAGTTTAGTTACTTACATTTTTAATTAAAATATAGTTGCATAATTTTTCCCCTTCTCATTCTAGCTCTTCCTTCTTGTATTCTCCCTCAAATTTATGGCATCCCCTCCTCCTAGTAACATAATACTGGTTCTTCATAGAGCAGAAGCTGTCTCAGAAGTTTTTTAATTTAATTTTTTTTAATTTTACATACCAAACACAGAGAGAGTAAAACCTTCCCATGGTGAATCAACAAAGTCTAAGATATCAAGTTGAGGCAGGGCAAAGTACCTCCCTCTGTATCAAGGCTGAGCAAGATATCCCTCCATAGGGAATGGTCTCCAAAAAGCCAGTTCATACATTGTGGATAAATCCAGATCTCACTGCCAGATGCTGCACAGCTTTCAAGGCACACAACTACTATCCACATTCAGAGGACCTAGTTTGGGTCCATGCAGGTGCCTCAGCTGTCAACCCAGAGTCAGTGAGCACCCAGTAGTGCAGGTCAGTTTCCCTATGATGATCTTGACCCCTTTGCTTATATAATCCTTCTTTTCTCTTCCACTGGTCTGGGAGCTCAGCTCAGTGCTTAGCTGTGGATTTCTGCATCTGTTTCCATCAGTTACTGGATGAAGGTTCTGTGATGACAGTTAGGGTAGTTACCAATTTGTCTACAGAGGAAAGCAGATCCTGAGGACTAAAGGCCCTGACTGCCTGCCCACCGGGTATGAAATAGTACTCTACATTTCCAGATTGGACTCGAAGTGGGCATGTTCTACGTGGAGAGGGAGTAGTCATTACTCTCCACTCCAGCCAGTTCAGGTACCCTCTCCACTATTGCTTGGAGTCTTATCTAAGATCATCCTTGTGGATTGGCTCCATCCATCAATATATCTCTTTTCTTGCTCTCCCTTTTTGTCCTTTTTCCAACTCAGCCATCTAGTTCTCTCCTTTTCTCTTCCCACCTCTCTTTAACCCCTGTGTTCCCAATTTACTCAGGAGATCTTATTTCCTGTTCCCTGGGGAATTCATACATCACTCTCTTAGGTTCCTTCTAGCTTTTCTGGCATTGTGGATTGTAGCCTAGCACAGCTATTAGTCTCAGGTTGTTTTGACATGTTGGTTTCATAGGCATCACAGATGGATAAGACTATTGGTTACTTCCTTTCTTAGTATCTTGCACATTTCTTCTGGTAATATGAGAACTAGTCTTCAGAGACTTTCAGAGTGGAATCATCACAAATCTTTCAAGATTGTCTATTGTAGTAATAAGTTTCTGTGTCCCACCCAACTGTTTATGAGACCATTTAGTCTCAAATAATCACACAAAGGCTTATATTAAGTACAAGATGTTTGGTCTATGGCTCAGGCTTATTACTTGCTAACTCTTAAACTGACCCATCATTCTTTTCCAGTTTAGCCACATGGCTTGGTACCTTTTCTCAGAGCAGCATTCTCATCCAACTTCCTCTGCATTTTCCTGGCATCTCTGCTCTTCCTCTTCCCAGAATTTTCTTAGTCTGGTAGCCCCCCCCATACTTTCTGTCTGCCTTCTGCCCACATGGTTGCTTATTACTTTTCTTGTTTCTTTGTTTACTCCAAGTTATATATTCACATTCTGAACATTTGTATCTAGGATCCATAAATGAGGGCCTAACACAGAACTGATAGGCTAGGTATTGGATAACCAATAATGGGACACATTCCTGGAGAGGACTGTTTTTCTGCTTCTAGCATTCCATCATTGCCTTGTAGTTCTTTGTCTCTTGATAACTTGTTTCCCATCCATTGTAACATGCTTAGTGAGATTGTATTTTTCACATTTTATTTAGGCAACCCTATTGTTGAAGTAGCATGAGTGAAACTTCTCTGTAATTTCTAAGAGACATAGGGTCACTGCAGCTTTTCTGGTCTCCTATCTTTTAAAATCTTTCCACTCAGTATTCTGTGATGTACTTTGAAACTTATGTTTGGGAGTTATTGCAGATGTATCAATTGGAGCTGGACACCCCACAATTACATAGTTTTCTATTATGGTCTCCTTCTGTTATAAAGAGAAGTTTCTTTGATGTATGATGAGAGCTACACTTACCTGTGGGAATAAGAATAAATATTTAGAACATAATTGGGAAGTATACTGATACAGGAAATTAGCAGCAGGAGGTTCTATAAGATCCATGACCTCACTTGTCCCAGGTGGTTGGCTCAGTTTTCAGTAGACATGATTGTCTTCCTGGTGGGTGGGCCTTACGTCCAATTTGAGACCTTCTAGTTTCCACCCAGGTCTGAGTACTTCTATTGCACCTAGGATATTTTTTTGTGCCTTTCTATTTAACATTATTGTTTGTAGGCATTGCAGCTGGGTAGGAATGAATGCTGATTGCTTCTCTTCACTGGATGATTGCTTTGCACCTGGTAGTATGAAAGGTAGTCCTCAGAGAGGAAGCACTCAGATCACATCCAACTCAGATCCTATGGGTCTTATGTCCAAAGTACATGGTGTTTTCGGCAATAGGGAGTTAGTTACACACTCTAGGAGGTATCCAAGGGCAAAATAATAGTCTGTATTGCAGCCTGAACTTTTCTGACCTGTCCAGTCCTGTAGTCTGAAGGAATCTTTCCTCACCTGTGGTTTATAAAATAATTACTCAGAGGCTTATATTAATTACATGCTGTTTGGCCTATGGCTCAGGCTCATTACCAACTAGCTCTTATAACTTAACTCAATCCATTTTTTATTAATCTGTGTATTGTCATGTAGCTCTGTGGCTTTACCTGTGTCCCATTACATCTTACTTTCTTGGGTGGCAACTTGCAGCTTGTCTTTGACTTTGCTCTTCTCCTTTATTTGTGCTTGGATTTCCTGCCTGCCTCCAAGCTGCCTTGCCATAAGCCAAAATAGCCTCTTTATTAACAAATGGCAATAAAATACATTCAAAGCCTACAGAAAGACATTCAATATCACTGTATTATTTGGGGGAAGGGTCTCTTGGACTTTTCTTACCAGTAGTTTAAAGGGGGGGTTAGTAGATGATATTGGGGATTTTTCTAGATAGCCGATGGTCCTTTGTAAAGTATTATCAACATATGTATATGTACACACACAGACTTACATGTATTATTATGTATAGTTTAGCTAAATAAATAATAATACGATTTTATAGCTTTTTTAGACCTCTTGTTATTTTGCCATCTTTCTTCCTTGTCCTTTTGTATCTGCCTATCCTACTAAAGTGCTCCCACATTTTATGAACTTGTGATTTCCAAATTATTTGTAACATTTTATTCATCTTTCTAGTGATCCATGCCACCAAGTTCCATTTTACTTTCCTGACATCTGTGGTTACCCCAAGCTGTATACTCACATCTGAATAATGCTGCTAAGGATCAAAAATGAGAGAGAACATGCGACATTTGTCTTTCTGGGTCTGCTTTGCTTTACTTAATATATTTTCTAGTTATATCCATTTACCTACAAATTACATGATTTTACTTTTCTTTATAATACTTCATAATACATCTCTATATATTTTCATGACCCATTGTCAGATGAAGAACATTAAGGTATTTTTTAAATGTATTTTCTAGCTTTTGTGAACTGAGTGACAATGGACATGACTGAGCAAGTATCTGTGGAGTAGGTTGTCTATTACTTTGGGTACATGTCAGGTGCAAAATAGATTGGTTATATGAGATATTAATTTTTAGCTTTTGTGAGTTCTTATTGACTTCTAGAGTGGCTGTACCAGTTTACAATCTCTACAATAAGGAATAAGGAATTCCCACATCTTCTCTAGCATTTGTAGTCAGTTGTTTTGTTGATCTTAGCTATTCTAAGTGGAGTAAAGAGGAAGGATTCTATTACCCTAGTTGCCAAGGACAATATTTTATTTTATTTTATTAGATGCTTAAAATTTTTATGTATATGAGTGCTGTGTTCCTATCTATGTCTGTTCACCACTAGTTTTCTTGGTTGTCATGGTGTTCAGAAGAGAGCATTGGATACCCTAGAACTAGTTATGAGTGTTTACATGTTACCATATTGGTCCTGGGAAATGAACTCACATACTCCGCAAGAACAAGTGCACTTAACCACTGAGCTAGTTTTCTAGTACCCCAATGAGTATTTTTAGATATTTCTTTTCTACCCTGTCCCTCATTCCTTCCTTCTCCCCCTCTTCTTCTCCAGAATTTTCTATTCAAATCCATAGCCCATTTTTTTTAAATAGTCTTTTGTATTTTTGACACTTTGTTGTTCTTTTGAGTTATTTATATATTCTGAATATTAATCTTCTGTCAGATGTATAGTTGTCAAAAATTTCTTCCCAGTCTGTGAGTTACCTCTTCACTTGTTTGATTCTTTTGCTAGCGATAGAAATATTTTAATGATATGAGGACCCACTTGTCAATTTTTGGCTTCAATTCCTGAGCAAATAGAATTTTATCCAGAAAGTCCTTTCCTACACATATGTCATGTAGGGCATTTCACATCTTTTCCTTTAGCTGTTTTAGATTATCACGTTTTATTTTGAGTTTACTAATGTTAGGAATAAGTTTTTGTGTAAGTTGTTTTTGTTCATAAAGTCAATGATAGGACTCTTAAGGGTTCCCTGAAGGTCACACTTCAGCTACTATCTCCACAATGCTAACGTATCCCCAGCCTTTGGTTATACTTGTGTACAGCTGGTTTCTTGCTACATGTGCAACATTAGTGTATGTATTAGAGGAGAAGAAGGTGCAGCAGAGATATAAAAAGCATTTAATATGCCCATGAATAAATGGATGGAAAAAGGAAATATGAAAAACATATACAATCTCATATACAGTGTAGAATTTTTCAACCACAAGAGAAGAAAATCACTCTATTTTCAAGAACAAGGTTGAGTCTGGGTGATACGATGGTAAGTAAAATAAGATAATACAGAAATACAAATAGAATATTGTCTTATATATGTGTAATTTGAAATTTTAAACTGAGAGATGGAGAGTAGAGCTTTGGTGGTAGGAACTGATGATGGAAGAACAAAGTGTACAAATTTGTTCTGATAAGAATAATAATTCTTGATAACCATGCCTATAATATTTAATAATACTTTATTATTTTCTTTGGTGCTTTTCTACTGTTCTTTATATTTTACTACATTAAATGATTAAATTATTTTATATGTTTTTGTGTGTGAGAGAGTGTATGTATGTGCACCATGTGTATGCAGATGCTGACAGAGGCCAGACACGATCTGAAATTCTGTGTGTCTTGGGAAAGGAACCCTGGTTCTCTGGAAGAGCAGCAAGTAATTTTAACCCATAAGACATCTTTCCAGCCCCTTCTTTTAAAACAATTTAAAAATATTAGCAGTGATGATAGATTTACACTATTGTCCATACTTTTCAGAGTTGTACAATAATAACCTAGTGATGCCACTTACATAGTATGTGGTGCAGCTGAATCAACATTCTCTATTCAAGGTCTTTTTTCTCTTTTGTTATTCTTCTCTTACATGATATATCCTAATGGCATCCTCCTCTCCTCTTTCCCCCTCCTCCTGCCCTCTCATCTCCTGTCTGTCCAGATCTACTATTCCTCTATTTTCCTTCAGAAAAAACCTGACCTCCCAGAAATATCAACTGAACATAGCATAACACAATGCGATAAGACTAGGCATAAACTCTCATATCAAGGTTGGATGAGGAAAAGGGTCCCAAGAGCAGGCAAAAGAGTCAGAGACACCCCCATTCCCACTGTTAGAAGTCCAACAAAATTCCCAAGTTAAACAATCATACCATGTGTGCAGAAGGCCTAGTGCAGGCTCTAGGGTTTCTGTTTTATTCTCTATGAATCCCTAGGCACCCTGCTTAGATGATTCTAAGAGCTAAGAGCTGTGTTCTCCTGATGTCCTTGACTCTTCTGGTTACTATTTTCTCTCCCTCTTCTGTTAGGTTTCCTGAGCTCTACTTGACATTTGGCTGTTTCCAAGAATTGCTGAGTGAAGCTTCTCTGGTGTCAATTGAGCTAGGCACTGATCTATGAGTATTAAAAAAATAACATTAGTAATCATTTCATTGACCTTAGATCTCTGAGCTATCCAGCTTCTGGATCTTGACCATCCAGGCAGTATTGGACCTTGTCTCCCTCTCCTGGCTTGGGCCTCAAGTTAGAACAGTAATTTATTGGCCACTCATACAAACTCTGAGCCAACATTGCCTCATTGCATCTTGTAGTCTAGGCTGTGGATTGTAGCTTTTGTTGCTGTCCCAGTATCACCACTGGAAACCTAATCTGTTAGAGAAGATGGCTGGTTCAGGTTCTGTTTCCTCCATTACGAGGAGTTCTCACCAGGGTCACTTTTATAGATTTCAGGAAGTCTCTTTCATGTGGATCTAACTAAGTTCTTTTAATATTTCACTAAAAGCCTCAGTACAGGCTGGAGATCCTAAGATTCCTTCTAGTTCTGACAGTTTATGTTTACGTTGTGTTTTAAAGGCTCCATTGAACCTCATGACATCTCTTATTTACTGTTTATAAGAATTCTTGATGTACAAGCCATTTTATTTTTAAAAAATACTTTGCTTATTATTTTTATTAATTCTTTAAGAGCTTTTGACAATGTTTTTTGATCATATTTACCACTTTAAACTTCTGTCACATCCACACTTTGTGTTCTTGATTCCTTATACATCTAAATTGTAGTATATTCCTTATTTTCTGGTCAAATTCAGTCTTTATTGCCCAACTACTCTTGGGAGTGAGACCAGTCCTGGAGTATGATTGACTTCCTAGGGTTCATGTCTCTCAAGAAAGCTGACTGTCACTTCTGGTATCTGAAAATGATAACTTAAAATTAATTTTTAAAATTTAATGAGTGATTCACTGAAAATATGACAAATGTAGCAGTCATTCTAAATATTTATCTTTAATGTAATTGTGAAGAAATGTAATTAGGCTGAATTGATGTAATACTTTCACAAACATTTAAATGACTTTATTTTATTGTTTTTTGAAAATCAACCTTAAACTTTATATAAAAAGCAAAACATTCAGAATAGCTAAATAAAACCCATACAGCACTAAAACTTCTCTTTTCTCTAAAATATATGAAACATAAAAAAAATAAAATCTAAAGCTCCTCAAGCCAGGTTAGGCTCAGTTACAGATGAAGAAAGCTCAGAAGGTCAAAGCTAATGCCCACAGATATACTATGGCTACCACAAATTTCTGCTAAGCAACCCTTCTACAGTCAAACCAGAAGTTTGTTTGTTTGTGTGTTTGTGTGTGTGTGTGTGTGTGTGTGTGTGTATTTTAAATCACTTTATTCACCCATCATCTTTCAATGAAAAAGAATGTTTTTGCTTAAAGTCCACTGATGAGTGAGTACATCCTCTGTTTATCCTTCTAGATTTGTGATACCATGCTTAGGAGCATATTCTCCAAATCCATCCATTTGCCTGCAAATTTTAGGTATCATTTTTTTCTTACTGTTGAGTAGTACTTCATTGTGTAGATGCAACACAGTTTGTTAATCCATTCTTCAGTTGAGGGCATCTAGGTTGTATCTAGGTCCTTGCTATTATGAATAATGCTGCTGTGAACATGGTTGAGCTAATGCTTTTAGGGTATGAATGTGCATCTTTAGGGTATATGCTCAGTAGTGGTATTGCTGGATCCCTGAGGAGAATGATTGCCAGTTTTCTGAGAAACCTCCATACTGAATTCCAGAGTGGCTGAACAAGTTTACGCTCCCTCCAACAATGGAGGAGTGTTCCCCTTGCTCCACATCCACTCCAGCATAGGCTGTCATCTGTTTTTGATCTTAGCCATATTGACAGATGTAAAGTGTTATCTCAAAGTTGTTTTGATTTGCATTTCTCTGATGGATAAAGGTGTTGAGATTTTTTTTTCAAGTGCCTTTCAGCCATTTGTAATTCTTCTGCTGAGAAGTCCCTTTTTAGTTCTGAATCCTATTTTTTAATTGGGTTATTATGGGTTTGGGGCCCTAGTTCCTTGAGTTCTGTATATATTTTAGAGATCAGTCCTCTGTCACTTGTAGGGTTGGTAAAAATGTTTTCCCATTCTGTAGGCTGTCATTTTGTCTTATGGACTGTGTCCTTGGCCTTACTTCTCAGTTTCAGAGATCCCACTTATTGATTGTTGTTCTTAGTGTCTGTGCTACTGGTGTTGTATTTATGAATTGGCCACCTGTGCTAATGTGTTGGAGGGTATTTTCCACTTTCTTTTAACTGTGTTTAACTATGTAGTTGGGGTATTATATCAGTTCAGTTCATGGTTATGTTACTTTTTATGTACTAAAATCATTTATGATAAAAAATTTAATACATTATCAGATGCAAATCATGTATGTTAGAGGTTTGGATAGTTTCACCTTCTTTTTTTTTACCTTGTCTATTTTATATTTCCACTTATATCTATAATTTCTTTTTCATAAAAGGACTTTATTTTCTAAAAAATAATATAGAATGATAAGAAAAAAGAAATATTTAGCAGTGCCATTGTGTAGAATGAATAATGTTGAGATCAAATGAACAGCAGTAGATTCTATTAAATATAATTTTCAGATCCCAGGCTGTTCAGTGCTTGTGGTTTGCTGCTTTGGTGTTCTTTACTTTTTTTGTTTAAAGTCCACTAATGAGTGAGTACATCCATCCCCTGCTTATCTTTTTGGGTTTGTGAGACTTCGCTCAGGAGGATATTCTCCAAATCCATCTATAATTTCTACCATTTCTAACTGCTGTATTAACTGCAAATTTAGTTATTGATTGGCTCTGTCCTACACAAAAATAGCTATAACACACAAGCAACACCAGATAATTTGAGTTTTTTATTTTAAAAATATTTTTTGTATCTGATCACATACAATGATATATTATAAAAATAATACAAAATTATATTATAATCATACAAGATATCAGTGAGTTCTGTGAATGAGTGGTGCCCTTGGAGGCCAGAAGAGGGTATTGTATCTCCTACAACTCTAGTTAAATTAGTTGTGAGCCATTGTGTGGGTGTTGAGAATCAAACCTCCAAAACAGGAGTGCTCCTAAACCCTGAGATACCTTTCCAGAAGTGGGCTTGGGAAGGGTTTGATAAATATAGAACTTGATTTTTTGGGTAATTTTATTAGATTATGCCTCCTGTATTATGGAATTACAGGCAATCACACTCACCCAGCATTTACATGAGTTTTGGGGATTTGAACTTCAGTCCTCATGGCTACATGTCAAGTGCTTTACTCACTGAGCCATCTTCACAGCCCTGGGGCTCTCTTTCAAGGTGCTAGTTTGCTAATCTCAACATTTAACACATGGTTTGTTGTGTGCAAGTTTCTTGTCTGAAACTTTGACTTGCTCACATCCCTTTCCTTGGCAAACTCCACATTCTTCTCTTTCTACTCCATTTCCTGCACTCCCTTGCTGTAAACCTGGATAAGAACATTAAGCAGTGACCATGGCACAAACTGAATGCTATTTAATCGTGAAATTTCTCTGCTGAGCAAATTATTTATCTTTAAATGCAACCACACTTGTGTTGAATTTGAAGTTTGTTTTGTATTGAGGTTTTTATTATGGTTCTTGACTAGCCAAGCAACCTTTGGTCTCAAGACCATTGTGAGATAGTCAGTTCTCATACATTATATTACTCAGACTTTTCCATGGTTGATTTACTTGTAAAATATTTATAATTATCAATTTAATTAAGATATTTATCTTAGGAGTTCTTTTATTTATTTATTTTTATTTAAGAAAAATTTTAGATTCATTTTACATACCAACTACTGATCCTCCTTTCATTCCTTCTCTTACTCTCCCCTAGCCTTTCAGCCTGACTCACCTTCAGTCCCCAGTCCCCTTTCCAAAAAGTAAGGCCTTCCATGCGGAGTTAGAAAAGCCTCGTACTTTCAGTTGAGGCAAGTCCAAGTCTCTCTCCCCTGTGTCAAGATTGTACAAGGTTAGGTAATGGGTTCTAAAAATCCAGCTCACGCACCAGGGATAGACACCGATCACACTGCCATGAGCCCCTTAAAACAGACCAAGCTCTACAACTGTTTCCCTTTGCAGAGGGCCTAGTCAGGTCTTATGCAAGCTTTATAGATGTCTATGAAGAGACATCATGACCATGATGACTCTTACAAAGGAAAACATTTAATTGGGTGACTTACTTACAGTTCAGAGGTTTAGTCCATTATCACCATGATGGGGAGCATGGAGGCATGTAGGCAGACATGGTGCTGGAGAAGTAGTTATGAGTCCTACATCTTGCAGGCAAGAGGAAATGGTTTGTAACTCTGTGTGGTATCTTGAGCATATATGAGCCCTCAAAGCCTGCCTCCATAGTGACACACTTCTTCCAACAAAAGCAAACCCACTCCAACAAGCCCACACCTCCTAATAGTGTCAATCTTTATGAAATTATAGAGGCCAACTACATTCAGATTATAACAATATTTTTATAATATATAAATGTATTTCTAAAATTTTCTTTCTGTAGGACAGAACATAGTATGATATCATGATGCAATAGCTTATAATATGGCCTAGTATATACAAAATAAAGCATAAGCAACAAATTAATTTTCTGGGTACTACCATTTTACTTGGGTAGAAAGAGACCAGTATGTATTAATTTACAGTGGTTATTTTTACATTGACTAAAGAAATGAAGTTAAATTTTAAATCTTTACTAATTCCATAGAACATAAAATTTTGATTAAATATTTATTTTTATAACCCAACTCATATTCAACAGTTATTTATGAGTCTTCTTAGTCTTGTTGTAATCTTTTGAATATTGATCTTCTAAAAGTATATTGGTTTTTCCATTGATTTCTTGTTTTCAATTTCATTGCCTTTTCTTTTTTGTTGTTTTTCTTCTGCTTACTTTGAATTTAATTTCCTTTTCTTTTTCTAGCTTCCTAAAGGAAGTTCTTAGATCATTGCTTTTAATTATTCTATTAAAAATTGTGTCTTTAGGGCCATACATTTTTCTTTAAACATGTTTTTTGTAAGTTTTGGTAGTGATATTTTAAATTTTATGTATGCCATAGATTATTACATCTTCTTAGAGGTTGAATTATTATATTATCCAATTTATGTCTGATAATATTGCTTGTGAGAAACTTGGCTATGCTTGAAATTAATATAGATACTCTTGCATTATTCTTATTGCTATGATACAAACTATCTGCTTCCTTCCATCTTTAATACGTAATATATATGTCATTTTATTTAAACTTGGTTTATTAAAAGCATGATAAATCAAGTCTTATTTGTTGTTCTTCTCTACCACTCTCTGTCCTTCAATTGGTATATATAGTCAACTGGTATTTAAAATAATTATGTTATCTGGATTATAATTTTCCTTTTTGTTA
The DNA here is from genome assembly GCA_004025045.1 of Sigmodon hispidus. Classification (NCBI taxonomy): domain Eukaryota; kingdom Metazoa; phylum Chordata; class Mammalia; order Rodentia; family Cricetidae; genus Sigmodon; species Sigmodon hispidus. Next base: position 94,539 of record PVIH01005637.1, read on the forward strand.
CCATTTTCTGTTCATTGCTATAATTGTTTTTATCCTTCTGTTTATTTTTGATGTTTTTAATTTAATATATTATATAATTCTATTTTTTGTCCTTAGCCTACTTATAACTATTTTGTTTTTAATTTATTTGTTCACTTAGTTTTAGTGATTGCCATAGTTTTTTTATTTGCATTTATAAATAATCCAAGTCCAGTTCCAACTTCGAGAATGTGATAATAATGAATACTCTTAATGTTCATTTTCTAACCCTTTGGCCACTATATTAATTCTGTATTCATTAATTAAAAGCTATATTATAATACATTTTTCCCATTATTATTTAAGTAAAATATTATTTGTCACATTAAGAATTATATAAATAAAAGTTATATTTTGTTGTAACATTTTCTCCTTTAATGTCTTTTTTTTCTTTATTTAGGTCCAGAGGTTTCACTTATATAATTTTCTTCTGCCTATCTTAATAACATTTTCTTTTTCCTCATTTTCAGTTATTTTAGAATTTCATGTGGTATATCTATGCAAAACACACTCTTCTCCCCCAGGTTCTTCAAGATCTGTTTCGTCTTCCTTAACCATTCAAGTTTCTGTTATCTAAAATATTTTATTAATTATTTAGGAATTTTATGGAATGTGTTATCATATTCAAGCTTCATACTTCCCTCCAACTACTTTAAAGTCCATTTCTACCTCTGCATTTTTCAAATTAGTGTCCTCTTTAAAAAAACCCATCAACTTCAATTTATACTTGATGTAGGGATGATGTGGGGATATCCATAGTATGTATATCTTCAACAGTGTCTTTTCATCAAGTTCTGGTAGGCAACCAAGAGCAGTTACAACAGGCTGTTTTGTTTGGGGAGTCTCTGGGCCTCCTCTGACAAGCAACTTGAGGTAAAATATTCTACACGTGGCATTGAACATTTTGGGGGAAGTTTATGTTTTGAGGAGCAAGCATAATACCGGAATATGGGTATTAATAGGGTAACTCCCAATTACAATCACATTTATATTAGGAATATTATAAAATACTAGGGGTCCATATGTCCATATGGATTTTTCAAACATTTTAGTGTTACTTATCTATCGTTCAACCCCTTCATTTCCCCATCCTACCAAGTCTCTTATTCACTTAAACCTTCCTCCTTATTATTTCCCTTTTCCTTTCTTATCTTGTATGTTCTTTTGTCCTTCTCCCTTAGAAACTTTCTTACTCCTACCTACCAATTGTCTCTTTTTTGTTTTAAGGATTATACAGGCACTCCAAACTAAACATAAAAGTATGAGTGAGAGCAAGCAATGTTTTTCTGTATCTGAGTTACCTCACTCAGTTTTTTTTTAACCAGATCCAGACATTTACTTATGAATTTCAAAATTTCATTTTTTGCAGTAAAATATGATTTTATTGTATTTAGGTAACACATTTTCATTAAACATTCATTAGTTCATGGGCATCTAGGATTTTGCCATGTCCTAGCCATTGTGAAGAATAACTATTAACATAGGTGAGCAGGTTTCTCTGTAGCAAAAAAAAAATATATATATATATATATTCTTTTGGGTGCAACCAATGGCAATGACAGTAGCCTGTGGCATTTTGAGAATCTCTTGTGCAACTCTGAACAACTCAAAAGAGCACTTTCCATGTCTGGTGTTGGGTTTTTTAGATAGTCTTTCACTCTTAGAGGTAGTATTATCAGCCCATATAGGAAAATTATTTAACATATTTTGATATTTGTATGTTAATGTGCATGCATTATAGATATTTTACCCCTTTCTCCTATATTTTCTTACTCTTTCCTAATTAAAATCTTCTATCCTTTTCCAATTTTCATTCAATCACTTGTACCCTGCTGTTATTCCCTCAATTGCTCCACTTACAAATCTCCAAACTTACCAATGACCTGTTTACTTTCCTGCTTTTTTGGAGTTTTTCCAGCACATAACATAGAAAATTGGAGCTAGAAGCCTCAGATGAGAGAAATCATGGGAAGTTTGTCTTCCTGTGTCTATGTTAATTCAGTCAATGTGATATTTTCTAGTACCACATATTTACCTGCAAGTTTCATGATTTCATTTTTCTTCATGGCCAAAATGTGTACTGTAGTGTATACATTCCACATCTTTATCCATTTCTCAATTGAAGAACATGTAGGTTCTTTCCATTCTTTAGCTATTGTGAATAAAGCATCAACTAACATGGCTGAACAAAATCATCTATGGAGTAGGATATCTAGTTTCTAGGCACATGCCAAGGAGTGATATATCTTGGTGGCAGGGTACATTTATTTTTGTCTCTTTAAGAGCTCTCCATACCGATTTACCAAGTGGCTGGACAAGTTCACACTCCTACCAACAGTGGTTTTCCCATACTCCTACAGCAGTTGTTGTTGTTTCATTGATCTTTGCTATTCTGACTAGAGTTAGATGAAATTTAAGAGTTGTTTTGATTTACAATTCCCTACTTGATAGAGAAAATGAACTTTCTTGAGCTATATCTTGGTCAACTCTTTTCATCATCTGAGAATCCACTGTTCAGGTCCCATGACCATAATTGAAATGGGTCATTTAGGGTTTTTTTTAAAAGTTTTTAAATATATTATAGATATTAATCCTCTGATAGATGTATAACTAGTAAAAATATCTCTTATTTTTGGGACTTTTTCACCTAGTTGATTGTTTCTTTAGCTATGTCAAAGCCTTCTAGCATCATGAAATCCTACTTGTGAAGTGGTGGCTTTATTCATGGGCAAATAGAATATTATTCAGAATGTCTTTTCCTATATCCTTGTCATGTAGGATACTGGCTTCTATTTCTTCAGGTAGTTTCATTGTTTCAGGTTTAGATCTTTGAACCATTTGGTGTTAGTTTTGTTCAAAGAGATGCAAACAGGTCTAATTTCACTCTTCATCACATGGACATCCAGTTTCCTCAGCATCATTTGTTGTATATGCTTTTTTCCCAGTGTATATTTTTGATATCTTTATCAAAATATTAAATGGCTAAAGTTAAGTACTCAATTTAGATCTTTGCTTTGTTCCATGGCTGTGTTTTGTGTTTGTGGCATATTGTTTATATTACTATGTCTTTGCAATATATCTTGAGATCTAGAATGATAACTCCTGTATCATTGTCCTTTCTATTCAGAATTGTCTGTGGTATTTCATGGCTCCATATGAATTTTAGGATATAGTTAATTGCTATTTGGAGAAGAATGAGACTGGAACCTTGATTGGAGATGCACTGAATCTATATTATAGCTTTTAGTAAAATTATCATTTTTGCAATGTTAACTTCACAATTCCTTAAGCATGGGTTATCTTCCATTTTCTAGTGTTTTTAATCTCTTCTTCAGAGGCTTAAATTTTTCACTTTAGATATTATTAACTTCCTTGGATAGATTTATTTTTACATATTTTATTTTCACTGAGACTATTATAACTTATAATGTGCCCATGATCTTTTTCTCTATATGTTTGTTGATAGTGTATAGAAGTTATTGGTTTGTGCAAGTGGATTATGTGTCCTGCCACATTGATGATTTCTGTTTATCATTTCAAGAAATGTTATGGTAGAATTTTTGTCATCTCTAATATATGTTATGCTCTTTGCAAATATTACTGGTTTGACAACTTATTATTCTGTTTATATAACCGGAGGCTTTTTTTGTCCCACCTGGCCCTACAGCTACTTTTAAAATAATCACTCAGAGGCTTATTTTACTTCTAAATGTTTGGCCAATGGCTCAGGTTTATTACTAGCTAACTCTTACATCCTAAATTAACCCATTTCTATCAGTCTGTGTATTGCCATGTAGTTATGATGTGACTGGTCTGCTGGCAATGTTGCTCTTTGGATAGATGGATAGCATCTTCCAGACTCTGCCCTTCTCTTGTGTCTCTGCTTGGATTTCTGCCTGGTCCTATCCTGCCTTGCTGTAGACCAACATAGCTTTTCTTTATCAACCAGTGAAAGCAACACATACTCACAGCATACAGAAAGACATTTCACAGCATATTGATGTCTTTTTTGCCTCATTGTTCCAGCTAGTGCTCCAAGAATAATATTGAAAAAGAGTAGAGATAGTAGACAACCCTGTATTGTTCCTTGCTTCAATAAGATTGCTTTAATTATTTTCTTTATTTAGGATGATACTGGCTGTGTATTTCTCAAATATAGCTTTTATTATATTAATATTTTTGTATCCCTAAATTCTCTGGGACTTTTATCATGAAAGTATGGTGGATTTTTGCAAAGGTCCTTTGGTAACTTTTGAGATGGTCATGTGACTTTTGCCTTTAAGTCATTGTGTTTTTTTTTTTCACATTTAATGATTTACCTGTTATTCACCTCTGTATTTCAAGAATAAAGCCATCTTGGTTATGGTGCATAATATATTTTGTGTATATGTGTACTCTGTTTGCAAATATTTTACTGATAAATTTTGAATATATGTTCATTATGTTTATTGCCATATTTTTTTACTGTTGTGGCTTTACTTGGTTTTGATATTGAAGTGATACTGGATTCATAGGAGTTTGGGTTTTTCATTCTGTTTTTCTGTCTTAGTCCCTGTTCCATTTCTGTGAAGAGACACCCTGATCACACAATTCTTGTAACAGACAAAATTTAATCAGGGCTTAGTTACAATTTCAGAAATTTAGTCTATTGTCATTATGACAGGAAGCATGGAGGCACATTGACTTACATGGTGTTGGAGTAGCTGAGAATTCTACATCTGGATCTGCAAGCAGCAAGAAGATACTGGTTCTTGGCACTTTTTAGTTGGCAGGCTTTTTATTACAATTTCAATATCCACCTTTGTTATGTATCTATTTAGGTTGTTGATTTCTTAGTAATTTTAGTGGTTTGGCTTAATCTAGAAATTTATTTGGTAAGCTGGTGTTTTCTTTTCTTTTTTTTATTCATTCCATGAGGATTTATTGAATTCTCAGTGATATTAGAGTAGATGTCCTTACCATCACACACTTAAAGTGTATCAGTAATGAGGAGAATAACTCAGCCCCCATTGATTTCTCTTTACTTTGTGCTACAAAGTGAAGTCATAAAGTGTCATGAAGAGATAGGTGCTACAATATTAATAAGCCAAAATGTTTCATTCACTGAGGTATTGATTATTTAATCAGAGATTCAAAAGACAAAGTTTAAGGATATGCAGTTTGAAGATCCTCAAAGGGAAGGGAGATTGTTCTAGTCTGAACAGATAGCACAGGCAGAATCTGAGGTGAGGGGAGCTTGGTATGGATCATGTGTGTCTTAAAGGTCAAGAGGCCAAGAGGATACCACAAAGAGAATAGTGAAGAAAGATTTTCCCATCTTGAACCTAGTTAACATGTCTAAAATGATAATAAACAAAACCAGGGAAATGGGCTTCACAATGATCGTAAGAAGGTCAGATGCACCAACTCCTCAGAAATCCAACAATTTAAATGGTTAAAAACTTGAATACATAATTTTAACATGGTCATATGTTATAGTTAATTTTATGTATAAATGCATGCTAAAAATGTATATATCCTTTTGAAAGTTTCTGAACGTTGTCCTTAAAGGCTTGTGAAGGAAAACACTACAGAAAGCTAACCAGTTCTCACTCACAGCAGTGGGAATCTGCAGCATTAGAATCCGAGGAGTCTGATGATGACATGGGCTTTGGTCTTTTCGACTAAACGTTTTGTTAACATGTCCAATAAAAGATGAACTCACAAAAAAAAAAAAAAGAATCACAACTAACACCCTAGCTACCACTCTTACATATTCTGGGCTTTTACAGATTTTTCCCTTATATTTTAAATTTATAGAATCCATTATGCTTAGGGTAAGCTACACAGACTCTCACATCCACCTAATTTGAATCTAAACTTCAGGATTAGCCCAGATAACAGCAGACAACAACTGTAAGATAGTAGGTATTATGGAAAGAATATTTTTCTTGCCTTCACACTGTAGTGATTTGTTTCATAATTGTAGAAAAAAGAAACAATTATCTACAGAAAAACAATCTCAACACTATTCAATATACACAATGGCATTGTTACTTATAATACATGGAATTATTTGAGTTTTTTTGAATTCATAAAATTTGATTTTTGTCTCAGAATGTGGTCTACTTAAGGGAAACTTTTATTTATTCCTGAGTAGAATGTGTTTTCATTGGTATTTGGATGGAATACTCTTTAGATATATGTTAAACCTATTTGATATGTGATATCATTTAAACCTGGTATTTCTCTGTTTTTTTTTTTTAGTTGTTGTTCATAATACTTGTCTATTGTATAAAGTGGGCACTTAAATCACCTGATTTATGGATTGATGTTAATTTGTGACTTTAAATCCAGAAGTACATTTTCTATGAAATAGGGTACACTAGAAAAGTTTGGTGGATTATGTTTAGGATAGGAATGTCTTCTTGGCTCTTTCTTTGATTTCAATGAAATGTTTTTTATCATCTTTTTATTACTTTTAGTTTGACTTCTTTTCTGTAATGTGTTAGGATAGTAACACCTATTTTCTTTTTGAATATTTTGTCAGCCTGTGTATGCTGATTGCAGTATTAAGGCCATTTCTAAAAAAGTGATTATTGAAATGTGTGTGTTAATTGTGGTCATCATGTTGTTGATTTTTGGTGGTGATTTTTGTGTTCTTAGTGATACTTTGTACTTTAGTAATTATGGCTTCATATTTCTTTTCATGGTCCTCTTGGATATGCCTACTTCTTTATTCATCCCAAGATATTGTTTCCTGTATTTTTTTTAGGTTTAGTTTGTTGAAAATAATTTTTTAGGCTGTTAATATTGTGGAGCAATTTTCTTTTCCCTTTAACTGTAGTGTATATAATTTCTGGATATACTGGTCTAGCTTCGCTTTCATGGCCTTTTAGGACTTGAGATATATCTCTTCTGACTTTGAAAGTTTCTATTGAAGAATCACCTATTTTTATGAAATTTTAGTTACATGTGATTGTGTTTTTTTTTTCTCTTGAAGTTTTCAGTGTACTTTCTTTGTTCTTTATATTTAGTGTTTTAACTGTGAAATATTGTCGAGATTTTCTTTTCTGGTCATTTGTTATTATGTGCAGTTTTATCTGTGTGGCTATGTCTTTGTAGTTTAGGGAAAGTGTCTTCTAAGATCTTGTTGAAGATCTTGTCTGTGCCATTGATCTTAGTTTTCTCCCTCATCTGTGCCTATTTGAAAGTTTGGTCTTTTCATTGTTTGTCGCATTTATTGTATCTTTCTTTGCTGTATTTTGAAAATTTTCATATTTCTTGTTCATTTTGTGTACATACTGTGCTTTATTACCAAGCCCTACTTGGTATTCTCTTTTCTGCTTGATTCATTCTATTTTAAAGAGTTTCCTGAGTTTTTCAGTTAAGTTACTGGATTTCTTAATCCCATTTTCATTTCAGCTTAACTCTTTTGTCATTGTTTCTATCTCTATTGAATTATGTTTTCAAATCCTGGATTGTTTTCATTATTTCCATTAGCTGTATTGTTTATGTTTTCTTGGTCATCACACACCTTTACTTTCCTTAAGTTCTTAATCCTTCATTTCACTGAATTGTTTTGTTACACTCCTTGAATTCTTAGATAAAATTTATTCTCTTAAATTTTATGTCCAAATGATCATCTGTAGTCATATGTTTCTCTGTCCTGCCCAGCCAGTCCCACAGCAGCCATTTAATTTCAAATAATCACACAAAAGCTTATATTAATTATAAATTGTTTGGCCTATGGATCAGGGTTATTACTTGCTAACTCTTATGCTTAAATTAACCCATGATTTTATTTATGTTTAGCCACATGGTTTTCTCAGTGCAGCATTCTCATCTTGATTTCTCTGCCTCTGGCTTGTGTCTAATGTTTTTCTTCTTCCCAGAATTATTCTCTAGTTTTCCTGCGTATACTCCCTGTCTGTCTAACTTCTGGCCAATCAGCATTTTAGTAAACCAGTATTTATTTACAGTGTACAAGAGCATAATCTTATAGCATTTATCCCTTTTTCTTTTCAAAAATCAATTTATCTTTAATATAAGCCTTTGTGTGATTATTTGGGAATAAATGGCTGTGGGACTGGCCAAGTAGGACTGAGAAACATCTGATTATAATCATCTCATGCAATGTAACTCTCATTGCTAAACACTTCTACAGGATAGTAGGTTTGGGAAGGGAGATACTCTCTTGATCATATTATTTGTGTTTTCGCAGGGAGATTTGGGCATGTAGAATACTTTTGTTAGTTCTGTGTCTGATATAGGCAGAGAAGTTTTGTTAGTTCTTTGATATGGGGCAGAAGAGAAGATTTACTGGTGTTCAGCCTAGAGGTTTCAAATGGTATAGGTAGAATTAACTCAGGTGAGCAGAGGAGACTGAACTAATGGAGCTGATATGTATCCTGGTCCAAGCTGGAGTGTAAAGATAGAACCATCTGCATTTGATATGTCATGGGAGATGTCGTGGTTTGAGTGGTAGTCAGGGTTTTAACATCATCCTGAAGAATGGCTGTCAGAGTTGGCCAGATTAATCAGGGGAACTGAATATAGGACTCTGGATATATCTGGAGATTTGAGGAAGGTACATGGAGGTGAGAGTCAGGATGACTCAGTAGGCTAGACCCTGGAGAAAGATGTCCAGTATCTGGCCTGATTAAGTCGTAGTGTTTTAGGGAATATGCTTCCTATGACTAAGGTCTGGATTTTCTCCACCTCAGCTGGAACTATGTAAGCAGGTGGAGATAGAGTTTGACATTATTTTCACACCATACTGAAACCTAGCAAAGGCTGGAGTTGTGTGTTTCTTTTGTTATATCTGTTATATTTTGTATCTTTACCAATTTTCTGCTGTTAGTAGAATTTTAGAAAATATTGAAGAAATTGGACTGATTTAATTTGGTTTAAGATATTGTTGGTAGGGAAGTTCAAGTGCAAAGTGTCAGTAATTGACATTTTGTATCATTCCATGATAGAAAGCAGAAGGGCAAGTGAGAATGTAAAAGAAAAGAAAAAAAAATGGCCAAGCATCTTTGTATGAGAAACCCATTTCAATAGTAACTACTTTAGTTCTATAGTGATAATGAACCTATACTACACAGTGGTAATCTTATTTCATTATTAGTTTAGACTTTTCTCATCTCTTCATTAATCTTACTTTCTCTTTTTTTTGTTCTAAAGACAAAACCTATTGCCCCTTCTATACTAAACACACACCATAAAACTAATCCTCAACTAAAATATACACATCATATCCCCAGAATAATAGTCAATTTTGATTGTAGGCCTTGTTAAGAACAGAAAATTTTATTTTATTTTACTTCAAAGTCTGAAATACAGGATGTAGATAAAGTTTTTTTTGATGCCTAATAAACTTGAACAATAATATCTAGTACAGATACCTTAGAATTTCAGAATTATTTCATATGTAAAGGATGAAGAGTTGGCTCAGCAATTAAGAGGACACACTGCTCTTATACAGCATATGAGTTCATTTCTAGTTCTACACTAAAGAGCTAATAAAGGCAGCTACAGGGAATTCTGATGTTTATGGCTCTTGTAGATACATGCACTCATGTATACATACCTATACTCAGGCCCATCTGTGTACAAATAATTTTAAATAAAATATTTTTAAAAATTTCATATTTTATGAAATTGAGACAGTTTTTATCTGATATGTCTCTACTTTATCAAAGTTACCATATACTGTATTAAGATTATGAACATTGAAATTAGGTAGAACTTCCCATGTTACAAACATCTTTTTTTTTAATTTTTTTGTCTTTTAAACATTTTTTATTGTTTAATTTTGTTTGATTATTTCATACATGTAAACAATGTATTTGGATTACTCTTTCCTACACACTGGCACACTGTTTCTTTTCTCCTTCCCATCCTTGTGAAACCTTGACCTTCTAATCCTTACCAGTTTTTTCCCCAGAATCATGTTTCTTGTTTTTTTTTCTCTTTTTTTATTGTGAGTAAAGTCACATTTTCTATTCTTGTATTTTCTTATTCAAGGTCCTTTCCCCTTCCCACCCCCTCCAGTCACTCTCTCTTCTCCACATCTCCCCATCTCCTCACCAGCAAGGGCAGGAGGTCCCTTAAAGAGTACTATATCATAATTTTCAGTGAATTATCAAAGATTTATGTTGAAAATATGAGTACCCTATATTAAAAGCTAAAAGAGAATGACTTACTTCGTAGCATGAAGGAAAGTCCTATATAATAGAAGGCTTGTATCTATCCTTTTAAGAGGTGAAGATATATCCACAATTAATACTGAACCATTTTTGTTGATCCAATTTAGAATAAGTATTGATGTATCATACATAAATGTTACTTATGTATAAATTCCTTCATTTCATGTAGATTAGAGAGCTGGTGGAAGAAAGGAAGATCAAAAACATGAGAGTAAATGTTACTACTATGAGTTGAGCTTTTCAGTATTTTTATCATATGATATTTGACAGATCTTTAGAACATTTTGCTTTTAATTAAATTGATATATTTCTTATGACTATTTGTCATTGACTGAATTCTCACAATTTCTTAAACTGCTGACATTAGTACATTGTCAATTCTTGCTTGATCATTTTCCATGCCTGTGGGAAATAGTATAGTGGATGTTAATTTTCTACAAGGAAAAAAATCATAGTTTTATAGTAATATTTTAGAAGAGTTAGAATATACATAGGTAAAAATTATGAATCTATTAATAATAAAAAATTCAACTTTTGGGGGTTGAAAAAATTTTATTTGAAAACTGTTTTTCTTTTTTACATTTTTATTAACATTTTTATTTATTTTACATACTGAGCACAGTTTCCCTTCTATCTTCCTAAATACAAAATATCTTGCAAGTATTTTTGAGGATTCATATGTATACATTACCAATCATGGACCCTCCTTGTAATATCCAGCTCTGATGTTGATGTTTATATACCACAAGAATTTTAATTTAATGAATGTCATGCTTGTTAAAATGCATGGGCTATTTAATATTGATATTTCAGTTTTGAAATGACAGAGACTATATCTAAAATCTACAGTTAATTGGAAACAGCATTTTATAATAAAAGTAGTGCTTCTTTTGCTATTATTCATTGACATTAAGTTCTGATGGGATGCCTTTTTATTTAATAAACATGTTGCTATATTTAGACCCATTAGATTAATATATGTTGTGTATTAAGAAAAAGAGCAGAAAAGATTAAATAAGTGTAATTTATAAGCTTTGTACTCCATTTACCGGAAGCAACATTTTATATACTTCTAATTAATTTTATATGCATGGACACATAAAATTATTCCTTTTACTTTTAAAATATTGGAGGATCTACTGTCATTTTCTTTTTTATATTTATTTTTGTATTTAAAAAGTTTTTTCCCATACCTACCACTGTTCCCCCTCTACTTTCCTCTTAGTTCTCCCTAACCTTTCCCTAAACCCCATTGCCCATTGAGGGCACAGATTGTCCTCTACATTCAAGGGTTTACTTTCTTTCCATGAAGGATTCCTCAGCTATCATTTCAGAGTTAAAGAGCTACCAATAACTCAGGTCAGCCATATCTGTGGGTCTCCTCATCATGTATGATCCTTATCCCTTTGCTCATATGCTTTCTTCTCTCTTCAGCTGGATCAGGAGTGCTTAGCTATCTCTATTTATGCCTCCATCAATTGCTAGATGAAGGTTTTATAATGACAGTTAGGGTGGTCATTCATTTGATTATAGGGAAAGTCCTGTTTGGGCATCTTCTGCACTATTGCTTCGACACTAGCCAGGAACATCTTGTGGGTTTTTGTTAGGTTTGTTAGGTTTCCCTCTAACCCTAAAATGCCTCCCTCTATCTATTATCTATTTCTTTAATTAATAATATTTATTAATATTAGCTAATGTTAATATAATATAAACTAATACTAATATAATATAAATTAATATTAACATAATATTATTGATGTTAGTTTTAAATATTCTTTAGATAATATCTATTTCTTTGTTCTCCCTCTCTGTTGCTCCTCCTACTGAACCATCATTTTTCTCTCATGATCTCTTACCACTTCCCTTGCTTACATCCCTATGTGATCCCAATTTACTCAGGAGTTCTTTCCTATTTCCTATTCCCCTATTCCCAGTGGGATTTATTGATGTATCTCTTAAGTTCTTCCTGTTACTAGCTGCTCTGTTTTTGTGAAATGTAGACTGGTTATCCTTTGCTTTATGTCTAAAATCCACTTATAAGTGATTTCATACCATGTCTGCCTTTCTAGGTCTGTGTTACCTCATTCAGGATGATATTCTCTAGGTTCATTTTTTTTTTTTACTGAATAGTAAATTCAGTGTGTAAATGTACCAAAATTTTTTAATGCATTTTTTCAGTGGATAGGCCACTAGGTTGTTTCCAGTTTCTGGCTGTTATGAATAATACTGCTACAAACATAGTTGAACTAATGCCCTTGGGGTAAGAATATCCTTTGAATATATACCCAATAGTGGTATTGCTGGATTATTATTAGGTAGATTGATTCTCAGTTTTCTGAGAAATCACCAGCCATGCTGATTTCCAAAGTGGCTAAACAAGTTTACATTTCTTCCAGCCATGGAGAAGTGTTCCCCTTGTTTCACATTCCCTCCAGAATAGGGTGTCACCTGTGGTTTTGATCTTAGTCATCCTGACAGTTGTAAGATAGTATCTCAGAGTTGTTTTGATTTGCATTTCTCTGATGGGTAATGATGTTGTACAGTTCTTTAAGTGTCTTTCAGTCAATTGAAACCTTCTGTAAATAATTCTCTATTTAGCTCTGAACCCCATTTTTAATTTGATTATTGTTGGGTTTTTATTTTTTGACCTCTAGTTTCTTGAGTTCTCTCTATATTTTAGAGATCAGTCCTCTGTCAGATGTAGGGTTGCTGAATATCTTTTCCCATTTTGTAGGTTGTTATTTTTTCGTATTGACCTTGTCCTTTGCCTTGCAGAAGCTTCCCAGTTTCAGGAGGTCCCATTTATTGATTGTTGTTATTAGTGTCTGTGCTTCTGGTGGTGTTTTATTAAGAAGTGGCTGCCTATTCCAATGTGTTCAAGGTGTATTTCCCAACTTTTTTCTATAAAGTCAGTGAAACTGGATTTACATTGTGATATTTGATACACTTGGACTTAAGTTTTTTGCAGGGTGATAAATACAGATCTATTTGCATTCTTCTACGTACACTCAGTTATGCCAACAGTATTTGTCTATCTTTTTGATGCTATCTTTTTTCTATTGTATATTTTTGGCCACTTGTCAAAAATCAGGCATTCATAGATGTGTGGATCAATACCAGGGTCTTCTTTTTTATTCCATTGATCCATAAGTCTGTGTTCATGCTAGTACCAAGCTGTATTTTTATTGCTGTAGCTCAATAGTATAGCTTGAAGTCAGGGATGGTGATGCCTACCAAAGTTCTATTATTGAGAAATATTTTTTTTCAATCCTGGTTTTTTTCTTTTTCTATATGAAGTTGAATATTGTTCTTTTGAGGTCTGTGAAGAATTGTGTTGGGATTTTGATGCGTATTGCATTAAATCTGTAGATTTCTTTTGGTAAGATTGCCATTTGTACTGTGTTGATCCTACCTATCAAGGAGAATGGGAGATATCTCTGTTTTCTGATATCTTTAATTTCTTTCTGCAGTGATTTAAAGTTTTTGTCATACGGGTCTTTCACCTTTCTTTGGTTAGAGTTGAACCAAGATATTTGATGTCATTTGCAGCTATTATAAAGAGTGATGTTTCCCTGATTTCCTTTTAAGCTCTTTTATCATTTATGTGTAAGGGGGCTATTGATTTTTCTTAGCTAATCTTGTATCCTGCTACATTGCTGAAGGTGTTTATCAGCTGTAGAAGTTCCTTGGTAGAATTTTGTGGGTCAGTTATATATACAATTATATCATCTGCAAATATAGATAGTTTCACTTCTTCTTTTCCAGTTTGTATACCCTTAATCTCTTTTCAGTTTCTTATCGCTTTAGCTAAAACTTGGAGAAATATATTGAATAGATATGGGGAGAATAGACAGCCTTGTCTTCTTCCTGATTTTAGTGGGATTGCTTTGTGTTTTCTCCATTTATTTTGATATTGGCTGTTGGCTTGCTGTATATTATTGTCTTTATTATGTTTAGGTATTTTTCCTATATTCCTGATCTCTCCATGACCTTTATCATAAAGGAGTGTTGGACTATGTCAAAGGCTTTTTGAGAATCTAATGAGATGGCCATGTGTTTTTTTTTTTTTTCATTTAGGTTGTTTATATGATGGATGACACTAACAGGTTTTCTCATGTTGAACCATCCCTGCATCTCTAGGATTGAAGCCTACTTGATGGTGGATGATTTTTATTTGATATGTTGTTGGATTTGATTTGCCAGTATTTTATGGAGTATTTTTGCATCAATATTCATGAGGGAGATTGGTCTGTAATTCTCTTTCTTTGTTGCATCTTTGTGTGGTTTGGGTAGCAGGGTGACTGTAGCCTCATTAAAAATGAGTATACATTGTGTATTGTGTTTTTTTTTTTTTAATTTTGAGTGCTCTTTGACTGACAAATCTATTTCCTCTATTGTATCTTTTGTACCAGGGATTCTCTCTTCCAACTTTTCAATTTTGTTAGTTATGCTTGCATTTGTAGTTCTTGTAGTTCATGTTCATTTTCTCAGATTTTCCATTTCAGCATTCCCTATGTTTGTGCCTCCTTTATTTCTTCTTTGTCACTTTATAGGTCTTGCAGTGTTTCTTTCCATCACCTGTTTATTTGCTTTGTCTTGGTTATCTAGTCTTTCTTTAGGAGATTTATTGTTTTTTTTTTTCTCCCAATTTCTTGCTTGTCTTTTACACTATTTTCTTATGGGAGTTTTTCATTTTTTTCTTTAATTTTTTATTTAAAGGCTTCTGTTATCTTTATAAAGATATTTTTAAGATTGTTTTCCTCTGCTTCTATATTAGAATGTTTATGTCTTATTGTTGTAGAACCATTAGGTTCTAGTGGTGCCATATTGTTCTTTATGTTGTTGAATGAATTTTTGCTCTGCCATCTGCCCATATCTTCCACTGATCGGTGCAAGTGTTGTCTGTTTTTCAGCTAGCTGTTTTTGGTCTATTAGGTGCTCTTGGTGCAATTGAAGCTCTTGGAGAACAGGGAGGTAATGGAATCTTGGTCTCAGGGAGCAATTGAGATCTGCAGCTCAAGTTCCTGTGAAAGAGCTCTCCAGAGGCTTTGCATCAGGAAGCACATGGGGTTGGGAGGTAGGGTGGTTTTGGAAAAAAGATTAAGGCTTATGAGGTAGAGGGTCCAATGATGGGTATAAATAGTCAGACTTGCATGCAGGCGTCCTGCTTGCTTGCCTGAGCTCTGATAGATTAGGAGGCACATTTTGTGCCCTGTTTCCCAGACTTTGGGGCTGTTCTAGCTGGCCTAGTTGGCAAGCTGGGAGGAGACTAACTCACCTCTTTTGCTGGGATTCTCTATAGGTTGTATCTTAGAAAGTAGCTGAGATTGAAAGTGTATTTTGCAAAATATATTAAAATAATGATCAAATATATTTCCTTTAACTACTCTTTGCTCATTAAGTCATTCAGTATTTCTATATCATAAAACTATATGTAGAACATTGTATTCAGTACTTAATGGGACACCAGAAGTAGTCATATGGCATTTTTATTAGTTATGCCTGATAGCTAATTATAGTAGGGGTGGAGAGTGTGCCAAGAGAAATACTATTGGGAATATTAAAATCCCAATAAAGAGTTTGAAAGAGTCTGTGGTGTAATTTTTACATTCATAGATGCCACAGATAAAAATAAGTAGCATGGAGTGCTAAAAGATTAAAAATAATTATGGGACAATCATAGAGACAGCTAAATATTCTTCATGATGAATGTAAGCATACCTAGCCATTAGCTCTGGATTTGCTATAGAATGCTTCAGAATTTCCCTTAAAGACCCATGTGATAAAATTATGGTCTTTGGAGGTAAATTCTGGAAATAGGGACATAAATGATAATCTTTCTGGTTATGAGGGTCATGTCCTTTTGGGTTCCCTGACCTTTTTTCCACTTTTACTTCCTGACCACAGAGTGAGTGGTTTTACTCTGTTACATACTCACTACTTTCTATTTTAAATTGATCAACTAGGTTATTATATTTGTATATGTGCACATATACACATAAAGGTGTCTAATACAGGTGCAGTTTAGCTTATGATGAACTAAAGCTTTATAGAGGGAGTAAAGAAATATATCAACTCGTTGATGTTAGAAGGCAGTTTCTGGCATTTTTACTGCCCTTCTAATTTAAAGTTGGGGCCCTATTTATATATTTACATTTTATTTATTATGTTCTCATTGTAATAGAATTTGTAAACAGACTTCCTTTTGTGCCATTCATGGCATTCCTATTTTCATCCATGTTAGAATGCAGAAGTTTATGATTTTCACAATTTTGTTATAATAACAGATAGAAGAAGGGAGGAAATAGCAATTTTGAAATTAGATTCACACAATTTCTCTTGTAGATTGAATTCTACAGGAGATAATCACCGTCTATAAAATCCTTTGGAATCATCCAGCTGTAACATTTAAAGGCATATTGAGGGAAACAGAAAAATAATTATCAGATACTACCTTACAGTCAATGAAATAAGAGTTTGAGAGAGTAAAAATAAGCCAAATTTTGTTTGGTTTTTGAGATGGGCTTTCACTGTGTAGCTTTGGCTGACCTTAAATGTACTATGTATACCAGTTGGTCTGCAGATTTTTACCAATCTTGTCTCCAAAGAACTGAGATCACAGACATTCTCTATTATGCCTGGCTAGATTAAGGGTATTTTGCACACATATTTTGTTGTTGTTGTCGTGAACTAAATAAAGGTGTCTTAATGTCTTTATTCAAAATATAAATCCATTTAAGTTCTCATCTTGTTTGATTAATTCTTGGCATTTCGTTAATGCAGGCTTTTTTTCCAGTATAGAACTTGATTTTCTTTTGTGAGCCAGTGACATTTATGGATGAAGAAATAGACTGGTCCTCAAGGCTATCACAAATAGAGATATTCCTGATAGAATATCTTAGTTCTATTCATAGAGATAAATATTGCCTAAGCTGTGTTACCAGGTAAGGAAGTTTCTTTATTATGTGAAAGAGCACCTTCTGAAACATTTGCTTGTAGATAGAAAATTTAATATGTTAGCCATAATGCATATACTTTTTCTGATTCACTTCTGGCAGTTATTAAGTGAACAAAATTAAGTAATTACTAACAATTACTTCTTTTGGTGCATAAACTATAATTGCCTAGATAGGTCTATATTCCAAATAGAATCTTGAATGAGAATCATACAGAAAGATGTATATCAATATTTGGATTTTTTATGACCTGAACATTTTATTATGATACTATATGCTTTATAGATCTGGAAATAGCAGCACACCATTCTCTTTTCCTTCCAAAGAGATGGAAACTGTGAATATTATTCTCTATTTCTCAACCTGTTAAATAAAAGAAAATGGCTATCTTCAAACCAAGTCATTTCTAAACTTTACCATGCTCATATTGTGTTTTAGACTTCTAGTCTCCAGAATTGTAAAAAATAAATTTTTATTGTTTAAGCTGTCTTGTCTATGGACAGCACTACCTTTTAAACATAATTAAATATGTAAACACTAACTTCTATATGTTTTCAGTTTTTGATATTAGCAAACAACTAAATCTTCAGGTGATAATTACTCCTATAACATGATTACTTTTTGTTATATGTGTAAGATGATTTGCTAGGCTAAAATTTATTTTATTGTTTTACTCTTCTGCCAGTGAGAGGATCTGGATAAAGTATTGAGTGTGACTTCCATGCTGAGAATGATTTTTGATTTTAGTGTTTTCTTAAATTATAAGGCTTTATTTAATAAAGTACTGTAGCTTTTCATGTAACAATCTCATTGTTAAAAGTTACTCTCTTCATCAATACAACAAATTATTTTCATTCAACTATGAGTGCTTACATTGCACTCTTATTTGACCTAGATTTTCAGTTATAGATATCAAGAGAAAGAAGAATCAGCTGTTATTTAGTAGTCATTTCTTGAGTAACGCCTTTACTAATCAATCTTGAGGTGACCTTAAGGTGTCATTTAGCTTATTTCAGCAGGTGCATTTTAATTATAAATATAACAAAGTATTTTTAAAAATTACTATTCATGCTAAATTTTATTTCTCTCAGGCAGATGAATATTTATATTTATATTTTAACTTGTTAAAATTTTATTATAAAGATCTTGTAATTTTTTAAAAAATCATATAATGAAGTTAAACAGACCCAAACTCTATACATTTTAATGATGTTTAATATGGTTAGAATTGCATTTTTAAGCTGTAGAATTTCACAATGAATTTTACCTCCTTACAGTCAAATACATTATAGAGTTAAGACTAGGGGAAAAAATAGCTGTATCTCTCCTCTCATGATTTAAGTGTATCACTTGCATTCAGTCTTTCCTTAGCATATATTTACCCTTTTGCTTGTCTTTATTCATATTATTCTGTACCTAAATATACATCTTGTATACACATGTGCACAGGTGTGCTCACACACAAATATTACAGGCTAGAATTTGTATAAGGGAGAAAACACAAGTTTTTTCTTTCTGAGATTGAGCAATGCTTTCTAAAAGCATCTCAATATTTCTATATTTTATAAAAACATTTTAAAAATTTATGGGAAACCTATACTTTAATTTTTATATTTATAAACTTTCTGAGATAGAAAAAGTCTCTTGTTTTTATACAAGAAGTTGTCAGGAGAAGTCTCTTTGTACTGAGGTCTGTGAGAGACAGTGTAGAAATTGGCCATGCTGCTTAGCTAATGGCTGGTGGCTAGCTACATCTCCCAGGAAGCTGCTGGGAGAAGCATCTCTGAGACTGAGACTAGGAAGCCCATTGTGGCTTCATTTCTGTGTATTTAGACTCTTTTTAAGTTTTTTCACTGCCCCATGTTGGGTGCCATATGTAGCTAGAAGTTTTTTCTATCCCATTCAAGCTCCTAGGTCTATACAAAACTCTCCCACCCACAGTTCTGCAACTTCTTATAAAATAATTGCTCAGAGGCTTATATTAATTACAAACTATTTGGCCTATGGCTCAGGATCATTAACAACCAGCACTTATAACTTAGCTCAACTCATTTCTATTAGTCTGTTGTATTTCCGTGTGTTCAGTGTTTTCACCTGTGTACCATTACATCATGTTTTCTGGGTGGCAGACTGCAGCTTCTATCTCTGATCCTGCCTTCCTTTTCTTCTATCTCTGTTTAGATTACCTGCCTGCCTATAAGTTGCCTTGCCATAGTCAAAAACAGATTTTTTATTAACAAATGGTAATAAAGCATATTCACAGCATATAGAAAGATATTCTTCATCATACAGCACCTAATTTTTGATCAGAAACACAAATATCACAAGAAACTGTAGTGGTATATTGACAAAGGTATATTGGCAGAAGCAAATTTGAGATTGTTGTATGAATTGGCAAATACCTACTTCAATTTTATTCCATGAGTGGCATTTATATTTTTATGATATTTTGGTGGTTGAAATGATGCCATTGGAACCCTAGACATTCTCATATATCACATGTTCAGTGAGATTAATTAGAGTATGATTACTGGGATGATACAATTGATTAACATATTTTAGAAAGGATTACTCAAAGGATATCAATCAAAAGGCACTTTTAGAGCTGGCAATAAAGCAAAGTGATAGAGTACTTCCCTTGTATTTAGAAAGCCTTGAGTTTCATTATTAGCAACTATGCACAGAAAAAGATACTGATATTAACTCTGTTGAGTTATGAATATGGTGACTAGAAAATCTAGTCATCCAATATTGTATAGTTTTATAAAAATTTGTTATGAAAATGTTATATAAAGCTCACATTGAAAAAACTATTGGTAAAATATTTTGATTATTAAATTCTAAACACTTTATCTTTTTTTCCTTTTTTTGCTTATACTTTTTTTTATGAATAAAGCCTCAATTTTTTTATTCATGCATCCCTTGTTAAAATCCCCTTCCCCCTCCCACCCTTCCCAGTCATTCTCTCTTCTCCCCATCTTCTTATCTCCTCCTCAACAAGGACAGGAGGTCCCAGGGTCCCAAGGTGGTTTAATGCAACATCCACTCCAGGCAGATCTGCTTTCCTCACCCCAACATTAAGACTGGGTCAGGTGTTCCTCTGATAGGAATGAACTCCAAGGTGCCTATCTATGGTGTTTGAGATCCCAAGCTCTTCAGTGGTTGTAGCTACCAGGTTGGGAATGCTCTGCTTTATGTTTAAATTCCATTAATGAGTGTGAACACCTCCTGCTTATTTTTCTGAGTTTGTGATACCTCGCTCAGGAGGATATTCTCCAAATCCATCCATTTGCCTGCAAATTTTACGATGTCATTTTTTTTTTTTTTACTGCTGAGTAGTACTCCATTGTGTAGATGTACCACAGTTTGTTAATCCGTTCTTCAGTTGATGGGCATCTAGGTTGTTTCCAGGTTCATGCTATTACGAATAATGCTGCTATGAACATAGGTGAGCTAATGCCTTTGGAATGCGGATGTGCATCTTTAGGATATATGCCCAGAAGTGGTATTGCTGGATCTTGGAGAGATTGATTCCCAGTTTTCTAAGAAAACTCCATACTGCATTTCAGAGTGGCTGAAAAAGCTAACACTCCCACCAAAGATGAAGGAGTGTTCTTGTTCCACAACCTCTCCAGCATAGGCTGTTATCTGTGCCTTTATCTTAGCCAATTTTTCAGGTGTAAGGTGGTATCTCAAAGTTGTTTTGATTTGCATTTCTCTGATGCATAAAGATGTTGAGCACTTTTCCAAGTGCCTTTCAGACATTCATAATTCTCCTGAGGAATCTCTTTTTTGTTCTGAACCCCATTTTTTGATTTGGTTATTCTAGGTTTTGGGCTCTAAATTTCTTGTGTTCTCTATATATTTTAGAGATCAGTCCTCTGCCACTTGTAGGGTGAGCGAAAATATTTTCCTATTCTGTAGGCTGTCATTTTGTGTTATTGACTGTGTCCTTGGCTTTACAGAAACTTGTCAATTTCAGTAAGTCACATTTAATGATTGTTGTTCTTAGTGTCTATGCTGCTGATATTATATTTAGGAAGTGGTCGCCTGTGCCAGTGCATTGGAAAATATTTTCCCCTTTCTTTTCTATCAAATTCAGTGTAGCAGGGTTTATGTTGAGGTCCTTGATACACTTGTATTTGAGTTTTGTGCAGGGTAATAGACTTGGATCTATTTGGACTTTTCTTTTTTTTATATATTTGGGGTGAAACATTTATTTTTGAAATGTCTTAAAATATAAAAATGATAATAAATAAATCATAGTAATAAATATAATGCTATTGCAGTAACAGATACCTCAGTTGAAAATTTGTAATATTAAGTACTTTGGAAGACTGAATGCTGCTTCTATTTTATAAAGAGATAATAAGTAAGTATATTATTCAGTGATTATATGTACACATATGTATATTGTACACATATACTCTTATTGTATGTTCTTTTTTTTCCTTCTTTATTTTGTATTTATCAAAACAGTAAAAAGAATTTAAAATGCGGAAGAGTTAACAATAACTATAAAGAGGATAAGAATCATAAGCATGGCTTATCAAGGGTGGTAATACAAATAAGACTGCTACACATATATTTACTTTGTGTTCAGCTTTCCCTCTGAATTTTTTTTTCCATCCCTGTATATCCTTATTCAAGGTCCCTTCACCCTCCCACCACATCTGGTCATTTTTCTTCTCTGCAACTCCCATCCCCTCCCTGGGCAGGGAGCAGACAGTCCTATGGTCCCACTAACCCAATAATGCTTGGATCAGTCACCACTCCTGGCCAAATCCAGTTTTGTTCCCACTCCCTCAAGAGTGAGTCTGATGTTCCTATAGTTGGACTGGGGTTTGAAGGATCAGTCCAGTGTGTTTCTGACCCCAAGCTGTTCAGTGGTTGTGGTTTGCCTCTTGGGCATGTTTGGCTTTTTTTCTTGTTTGTTTGTTTAGAGACCACTAGTGAGTGAGTACATACATCACCTGCTTTTCTCTCTGAGTTTGTGATACTTCGCTCAGGAGGATATTCTCCAAATCCATCCATTTGCCTGCAAATTTTAGGATATATATATATATATAATATATATATATATATATTTACTGCTGAGTAGTATTCCATTGTGTAGATGTACCACAGTTTGTTAGTCCATTCTTCATTTGAGGGACATCTAGGTTGTTTCCAGGTTCTTGCTATTACAAATAATGCTGCTATGAACATAGTTGAGCAAATACCTTTGGAATGTGAATGTGCCTCTTTAGGGTATACACCCAGAAGTGGTATTGCTGAGTCCTTGGGGAGATGGATTCTCAATTTTCTGAGAAATCGCCATATTGCATTCCAAAGTGGCTGAACAAGCTTACACTCCCACCAACAGAGGAGGAGTGTTCCCCTTGTTCCACATCCTCTCCAGCATAGGCTGTCACCTGTGCCTTTTATCTTAGCCAATCTAACAGGAGTTAGGTGGTATCTCAGAGTTGTTTTGATTTGCATTTCTCTGATGGCTAAAGATGAAGAGCACTTTTTCAGGTGCCTTTCAGCCATTCGTAGTTCCTCTGCTGAGAATTCCCTTTTTAGATCTGAACCCCATTTTTTGATAGGGTTATTCAAGATTTTGGGCTCTAAATTCTTGAGCTCTTTATATACCTTAGAGATCAGTCCTCTATCACTTGTAGGGTGGGTGAAAATCTTTTCCCATTCTGTAGGCTGGTGTTTTGTCCTATTCACAATGTCCTTGGCTTTGCAGAAGCTTCCCAGCTTCAGGAGATCCCACTTATTGATTGTTGTTCTTAGTGCCTGTGCCACTGGTGTTGTATTTAGGAAGTGTTGGCCTGTGCCAATTTGTAGAAGTGTATTTCCCACTTTCTTTTCTATCAAGTTCAAAGTGGTTGGGGTTAAGTTGAGGTCTTTGATCCACTTGGATTTGAGTTTTGTGCAGGATGACAAGCTCGGACCTATTTGCATTTTTCTACACACTTCCTTCCAGCTATGCCAACACCATTTGTTAAATATACTATCTTTTTTCCATTGAATGTTCTGGGCCTCTTTGTCAAAGATCAGGTGTTCATAGGTTTTTGGGTTAATGTCTGGAATCTCAATTCTATGCCATTGGTCCACAAGTCTGTTTTTATGCCAGTACCAGGCTGTTTTTATTACTGTAGCTCTATAGTATAGCATGAAGTCAGGGATGGTGATACCTCCTGAGGTTCTTTTGTTGAGTAAAATTGTTTTGGCAATCCTGGCTTTCCTGTTATTCCAAATGAAATTGAGTATTGTTCTTTCAAGGTCCACAAAATATTGTGTTGGGATTTTGATAGACAGTGCATTGAATCTGTAGATTGCCTTTGGTAGAATTGCCATTTTTTACTATTTGATCCTACCAATCCAGGAACATGGGAGATCTTTCCATTTTCTGATATCCTCTTCAATTTCTTTCTTCAGTGATTTAAAATTTTTGTCAAATAGCTCTGTTACTTCTTTGATTATAGTTACTCCAAGGTATTTAATACTATTTGCAGCTAATATGAAGGGTAATGTTTCCCTTATTTCT
Organism: Sigmodon hispidus; assembly: GCA_004025045.1. NCBI lineage: Eukaryota > Metazoa > Chordata > Mammalia > Rodentia > Cricetidae > Sigmodon > Sigmodon hispidus. The sequence continues at coordinate 118,241 of PVIH01005637.1, forward strand.
TTTTCAGCTCTTCTATCTTTAGTGGATAGAAGGGCTACTGATTTCTTTGAGTTTATCTTGTATCCTGCTACATTGCTGAAGGTGTTTATCAGCTGTAGCAGTTCCTTGGAAGAATTTTGTTGGTCAATTATGTATACAATCATATCATCTGCAAATAGAGATAGCTTCACTTCTTCTTTTCCAATTTTTATGCCCTTAATCTCTTTTTCTTCCCTTAATGCTTTAGCTAAAACTTCGAGAACTATATTGAATAGATAAGGGGAGAGAGGCCATCCTTGTCTAGTTCCTGACTTTAGTGGGATTGCTTTGAGTTTTTCTCCATTAAGTTTGATACTGGCTGTTGGCTTCTGTAAATCACCTTAATTATATTTAGGTATTCTCCCTGTATTCCTGATCTCTCCACGGCTTTAATCATAAAGGAGTGTTGGATTTTGTCAAAGGCTTTTTCAGCATCTAAGGATATGATCATGTGGTTTTGTTCCTTTAGTTTGTTTATATGATGGATAACATTTACACTCATTTCTGGGATGAAGCCTACTTGGTCATGGTGGATGATATCTTTTATGCATTGTTGTACACAGTTTGCCAAAATTTTGTTGAGAATTTTCTCATCAATATTCATAAGGGAAATTGGTCTGTAATTCTTCTTTTTTGTCGTGTCTTTGAGTGACTTGGATATTGGGGTGATTGTGGCCTCATAAAAGGAATTTGGCAATATTCCTTCAGTTTCTACTGTGTGGAATAGTTTGAGGAGTAACAGTAGTAATTCTTCTTTGAATGTCTGGTAGAATTCAGCACTGAAACCATCTGGACCAGGGCTTTTATTTTTGGGAAAGTTTTTAATGATAGCTTCAATTTCCTTAAGGGTTATAGGCCTGTTTAGGTAATTAATCTGATCTTCATTTAATTTTGGTAGATGGTACCTGTCCAGAAAGCTGTCCATTTCTTCTAGGTTTTCCATTTTTGTGGAATACAGATTTTCAAAATATGATCTGATAATTCTCTGTATTTCCTGGGAGTCTTTTGTTATGCTGTGCTTTTCATTTTTGATTTTGTTGATTTGAACAATCTCTCTCTGTTTTTTGATTAGTTTGGCTAAGGGCTTATCTATCTTGTTATCTTTCTCAAAGAACCAACTCTTAGATTCATTGATTTTTGTATTGTTCTTTTTGTTTCAATTGTATTGATTTCAGCTCTAAGTTTGATTATTTCCTGCCCTCTACTCCTCCTATTTGAGTTCGCTTCTAATTGTTCTAAGGCTTTCAGCTGTGCTGTTAGGTCTCTAGTGTGGGATTTCTTAAGGTTTTTCATATAGGCATCTAGCGCTATGAATTTTCCTCTTAAGACGGCTTTCATTGTGTCCCACAAGTTTGGATACATTATAGATTCATTTTCATTGAATTCTAGGAAGACTTTGATTTCTTTCTTAATTTCTTCCTTGACCCAGAGATGGTTCAGCTGATTGATGTTTAGTTTCCATGAGTTGCTAGGCTTTCTTTGGATTTTGATGTTGTTGAATTCTAACTTTAGGCCCTGGTGGTCCAATATATTACAAGGAATTATTTCCACTTTTTTGTATCTGCTGATATTTGCTTTATGACCAATTATGTCGTCAATTTTGGAGAAAGTTCCATGAGGAGCTGAGAAATATGTATTCCTTTGCCTTTGGGTGGAAGGTTCTCTAGATATCTATGAAATCCATTTGCATCATAACCTCTTTTAGACTCTTTATTTCTCTGTTGAGGCTCTGTCTGGTTGATCTATCCAGGGGTGAAAGTGGGGTATTGAAGTCTCCCACTATTAGGGTGTGTGTAAGAATTGATGTGGGATTCGAGCTTTAGCAGTGTTTTTTTTTTACACAAGTAGGTGCCCCTATATTAGGGGCATAAATATTTAAGATTGAAATCTCCTTTTGACCAATTATTCCTGTGATGAATAAGTAGTGACCCTCTTGGTCCCTTTTAATTGCTTTTAGCTTAAAGTCTACTTTGTTAGATATTAGGATTGCAACCCCTGCTTGTTTCTTAGGACTGATTGACTGGAAAATCTTTTCCCAACCCTTTATTCTAAGCCTGTGTCTGTCTTTGTGGTTGAGGTGTGTTTCTTGTAGGCAACAGAAGGATGGCTTCAGTTGTTGTATCCATCTTGTTAGTGTGTGACATTTTATAGGAGAGTTGAGACCATTGATATTAAGGGAAATTAGTGACCATTGATTCATATTTCCTGCCATTTTTGGTGGCAACTTGTTTGTATTTCCTTTCTCTAGGGTATTCTTCTGTGGACTTATTGATTGTTCGTGATTTCTTGGGTGTATCTGGGGTCCTTAGGTTGGAGTTTTCCCTCTAATACTCTCTGTAGTGCTGGATTGGTAGATAGATATTGTTTCAGTCTGACTTTGTCCTGAAATACCTTGTTTACTCCATCTATGGTGATTGATAATTTTGCAGGGTATAGTATTCTAGGTTGGCAGCCATGCTGTTTTAGGGTCTGTATAACTTCTGACCAAGCCCTTCTAGCTTTCATCGTTTCCATGAATAGTCAGGTGTGATTCTGATGGGTCTGCCTTTATATGTGAGTTGGGCCTTTTCTTTTGCAGCTCTTAAAATTTTTTCTTTGTTCTGTATGTTTTGTGGCTTGATTATAATGTGGCACACTGACTTTTTTTTGGGATCATACCTATTTGGTGTTCTGTAAGCTTCTTGTATCTTTATAGGCATTTCCTTCTTCAGGTTAGAAAAGTTTTCTTCTATGATTTTATTGAAAACATTATCTGTGCCTTTGAGCTGGTATTCTTCTCCTTCTTCTATTCCTATTATTCTCAAATTAGGTCTTTTCATGGTGTCCCAGATTTCCTGACCATTTTGAGTTATGGCTTTTTTAGTTTTACTATTTTCTTTGACTGATATATCTATTTCAGGTACTGAGTCTTCCACTTCAGAGATTCTATCTTACATCTCTTGAACTCTGTTTGTTATGCTTGTATCTGTGGTTCCAGCTTTTTTCTTCAGGTTTTCTATTTCCATCTTTGCCTCATTTTGTGCCTTTTTTATTGCTTCCATTTCAGCTTTTATTTCAGCTTTTAGTTCCTGGCATGTTTCTTTCATAGATTTTTTCATCTCTTCCAATTTTTTGTTTGTATTTTCTTCTATTTCTTTATGGCTTTTTTTTTCATATCTTCTTTTAGAGCTTCGATGATCATCAAAAAGG
>PVIH01005638.1:9829-121446 GCA_004025045.1 Sigmodon hispidus
AACTGAAGAATGGATTAACAAACTGTGGTACATCTACACAATGGAATACTACTCAGCAGTAAGAAAAAATGATATCCTAAAATTCACAGGCAAATGGATGGATTTGGAGAATATCCTCCTGAGCGAGGTATCACAATCTCAGAAAGATAAGCAGGGGATGTACTCACTCATTAGTGGTCTCTAAACAAACAAACAAGAAGAAAAGCCAAGCATGCCCAATCGACAAACCACAACCACTGAACAGCTTGGGATCAGAGACACCCTGGACTGACCCTTCAGATCCCACTCCAACTATAGGAACACCTGACTCACTCTTGAGGGAGGAGGGACAAAACTGGATTTGCCAGGAGTGGAGACTGATCCATGCATTATTGGGTCAGTGGGACCATAGGACTGTGTGCTCCCTGCCCAGGGAGGGGATGGGGAGTTGTGGAGAAGAAAAAATGACCTGATGTGGTGGGAAGGGGAAGGGACCTTGAATAAGGATATACAGGGATGGAAAAAAAATTCAGAGGGAAAGCTGAACACAAAGTTAATATGTGTAGCAATCTTGTATGCATTATCACCCTTGATAAGTCATGCTTATGATTTTTATCTTTTTTATAGTTATTGTTAACTTCTCAGCATTTTGAATTCATTTTACTGTTTTTCTCAATAAATACAAAACAAATAAAGAAAAAAATTCCCTTAGAAAAATAGAAAAGGAAAACAAAAAATGGAAAAAAAATTAACAGATACCTGAAATTAAACAAAGAACACCAAACAAAAGATAAAACAAATGAAAGAAACATTTGAGGGAAAAAAAAGAATATTGAAATTGAAGTAATAAAGAAGACAAAAATCAAAGCAAAGCTGTAAATAAAAAGTCTGAAGAAATGAAATGATACTACAGATGCAAGCATAATTAACAGAATTCAAGTGATACAATGACATCTCTTTTCATAGATTTTTTTAAGCCCACTAATGAGTCAGTACATCCCCTGGTTCTCTTACTAGAATTGTGATACCTCACTCAGGAGGATATTCTCCAAATCCATCTATTGCCTGCAAATTTTAGAGTATCATTTTTTCTTACTGCTGAGTAGTACTCCATTGTGTAGATATACCACAGTTTGTTAATACATTCCTCAGTTGAGGGTCATCTAGGTTGTTTCCAGGTTCTTGCTATTACAAATAATGCTGCTATGAACATAGTTGAGCTAAAGATTTTGGCATATGAACATGCATCTTTAGAGTATGTGCCTAAGAATGATATTGCTGGATCCTTGAGGAGATTGATTCTCAGTTTTTTGAGAAACCGCCATATTGCATTCCAAAGTTACTGAACAATTTATGCTCCCACCAACAATGGAAGAGTATTCCCCATGTTCCACATCTACTCCTCCATAGGCTGTCATCAGTGATTTTAATCTTAGCCATTCTGACAGGTATAAGGTGGTATGTCAAATTGTTTTGATTTGCATTTCTCTCATGGCTAAAGATGCTGAGCACTTTTTCTTGTGCCTTTCAGCCATGTATAATTCTTCTGCTGCAAATTTCCTTTTTAGTTCTAAAATCCACATTTAATTGGGTTTTTTAAGGAAAAGCAAAAAGAAATAAGGGAAATATCACCCTTTATAATAGCTGCAAATGGTGTTAAATACCTTGGAGTAACTATAACCAAAGAAGTATCAGATATGTTTGACAAAAATTTTAAATTTTTGAAGAAATTGAAGATGATATAAAAAATGGAGGGATCTTTCATGTTTCTTGATAGGTAGGCTCAACATAGTAAAAATGGTGATCTTATGAAAAGTAATCTACAGATTCAATGCAATTCCCATCAAAATATCAACACAATTTTCCTTACAAACCTTGAGAGAACAATACTCAAATTTATTTGGAATAACAGGAAGGCCAGGATTACGAAAACAATTTTGCCCAACATAAGAACCTTAGGTGCCATCACCATTCCCGACTTTCAATTATACTATAGAGCCACAGTAATAAAAACAGCTTGGTACTGGCATAAAAACAGACTTGTGGATCAATGGAGTCAAAGTGAAGGCCCAGATATTAGCCTACACACCTATGAACACTTGATTTTTGACAAAGAGGGCAAATATATTCAATGGAAGAAAGATAATATCTTCAACAAATGATGTTTGCATAACTGGATGGTCATGTGTAGAAAAATGAAAATAGATCTAAACCTATTACCTTGCACAAAACTTAAATTCAAGTGGATCTAAGACTGCAACATAAACCCAGCTGCACTGAACTTGACAGAACAGAAAGTGGGAAATAGCCTCCAATGCACTAACACTGGTGACCACTTTCTAAATATAACACCAGTAGCACAGACAGTAAGAACAACAATCAATAAGTGGGACCTCCTGAAACAAAAAATGTATATTAAACAAAATCATAGTAGAAAACTTTCCTGACCTAAAGAAGGAAATGCCTATAAAGGTACAATAGGCTTACAGAACACTAAATAGACTAGACCTCCCCCCAAAAAATTCTGTTCACCATATAATAATCAATCCACTAAACATATAAAAGAAAAAATATTAAGAGCAGCAACAAAAGGCAAAATTACCTATAAAAACAGACTCATCAGAAAAACACCCAGTTATCCAATGAAAATCATAAGATCCTAGTCAGATAGTACACAGACACTAAAAAGCATGGCTTCCAACCCAAAGTACTATACCCAGCCAAACTATCAATCACTATAGATGGAGTAAATGAGATATTTCATGACAAAATAAGATTTAAACAATACTTATTAAAAAATCAAGCCCTAGAAAGAACTCCAGAAAACACTCCAACTTAAAGAAACTAGATTCACCCATGGAACAAGAAACAATCAACAATTCCACAGAAGAAAATACAAAGAAAGGAAATATACACATGCTAACACCTAAAACAACATTAAATAACAATCAGTGTTTATTAATATCCCTTAATATCAATGGACTCAGTTCACCTATAAAAAGACACACTTTAACACAATGGCTACAAAATCACAAACCATTGTTCTGCTCCATTCAAAAAATACACCTCAATTCCAAAAAGGAAAAAGGCTCAGAGTAAAGGATCAAGACTTTTCAATCAAATGCTCCTAAGAATCAAGCTAGTGTAGTCATCCAAATATATGACAAAATAGAATATAAACTAAAATCAATCAAAATAGACTGTGATAGAAGTTACTTATTTATCTCAACAATATTCCATCAAGATCAAGTCTCAATCTTGAATATTTATGCCCCCAACACAAAGGCACCTACATATGTAAAAGAAACTTTTATCATAGCTTAAATCTCACATCAAATGCCATAAAATAATAGTAGGAGACTTCAATACCTTACTTTCACCCTTGGATAGGCCAACCAGATGAAGATTTAACAAAGAAATAAGGAATCTAACAGATGTTATGACCCTAATGGTCTTAATATATATATACAGAAGCTTTCACCCACACACAAAAGAATATTCATATTTCTCAGTACCCCATGGCATTTTCTCTAAAATTGAACACATACTTGGTCATAAAGCATTTGCTTTATTAATCAATAGAAAAAATGAGAATAATTCTTTGTATCATATCAGACCACCATGGTCTAAGATTAAAGTTCAACAATATCAAAAATCACAAAAAGTCTATGACATTATAAACACTGAACATCTCTCAATTGAGTTACTCCTGCAGCAATGAAGATGTTGAGAAAGAGATGTAAGACTTCCTATAGTTTATTGAAGATGAATCCACAACATATACAGTTTTATGATACACAATGAAAGTAATGTTAAGAGGAAAACTCATAGCACTATATGTCTATATGAAAAATCTAGAGAAATCCCACACAAGTGACCTTACAGCACAGCTCAAGGCTTTAGAAGAATTAAAAGTAAACTCCCCTAGAAAGAGCAGAAGGCAGGAAACAATCAAACTTAGGGCAAAAATCAATACAATAGAAACAAAGAGAAAAAATATAAAGAATCAAGAAATTAGAGTTGTTTCTTTGAGAAAGTCAATAAGATAAACAAATTCTTATCCAAACAAACCAAAAAGTAAAGAGTATCTAAATTAACAGTATAAGAAATACAAAATGAGGGATATAATAACAGATATCCAGGAAATCCAGAAAATTATCACTTCATACTTTGAAAATCAATTCTTCACTAAAATGGAAAATCTAAATAAATGGACAGTTTCCTGGACAACCAATACCAAAATTAAATCAAGATCAGATAAATGATCTAAAAATCGTAGAGCCCTAAAGGAAATTGAAGCTGTTATAAGTCTCCCAAAATAAAAAAGCTCAGACCCAGATGGTTTCAGTGTAGAATTCTACCAGACATTCAAAGAACTAATACCAATACTTCTCAAACTGTTTCATACAGTAGAAACGGAAGAAACATTGCTGAACTATTTTATATGTGGCAACAATCACCCTAATGCTCAAACCCCTCAAACATGCAACAATGAAAGAGAATTACAGATCAATCTTCTTCGTGACCATTGATGCAAAATACTCACTAAAAATCTATAAAATCAAATCCAACAACATATCAGAAGAATCATCTCCCACAATCAAAAGGCTTCATTCTAGAGTTGGAGGTATGGGACAATATATAAAAAACTTTGAATGTCATCCATCATATAAACAAAGTGAAAGGAAAAAATGCATGATTATCTCCTTAGATATTGAATAAGACATTGGCAAAATCCAAGACTCCATTATGATGAAAATCCTGGAGAAATTAGTAATACAGGGAAAATTTCTAAATATACTAAAGGCAATATACAGCAAGCCAACAGACAACCTCAAAGTAATTGGAAAAATATTCAAAGCAATTACATGATAATCAGGAACAAGACATGGTTGTACTCTTTTTTTTCAGGTTTTCTTTTTTTTCTTTCTTCTTATTTATTTATGTATTTTTTTCATCCATGTATGCCCTTGTCCAGGCTCCTTACCACCTCCCGCCCCTCCCAGACATTCACTCTTCTCTCCATCAGTTTATCTCCTCCCCAGCAAGGGCAGGAGGTCTCAAAATCACAAGGTGGCTTAGTTCAACATCCACTTCAGGCAGATCTGCTTTCCTCACCCCCACATCAAGACTGAGTCAGATGTTTCTTTGGAGGAAATGTGCCAATACAAAATGTGCCAATACAAGCTATTCAGGGGTTGTGGTTTGCAGCTTTGACATGCTTACCTTTTTTATTTGAAGTCCATCAATGAGTGAGTACATCCCCTGTTTATCTTTCTGAGTTTGTGAGACCTTGCTCAGGAGGATGTAAGGATTTCCAAAGCTTACATTCACCTGGAATGTAACAGTGTCAATCATGCCCCTGGGTGTGGTGATGCAAACATGGGCCCACCCACCCTTTTAAAGAAAGGGCTCACACGAGTTCCCTCCCCTCTTCTCTCTCTGCTCCCTTCTGCCCCTATCTCTGCCCGCTGCTGTAATAAACTCTCCTGTGGTATTCCCGGTGTTGAGATTTCATTCACGTGCCACGTGCAAAAAAATACTAACAGAGAATATTCTTCAAATCTATCCATTTGCCTACAAATTTTAGGATATCATTTTTTTTCTCACTGCTGAGTAGTACTCCATTGTGTAAAAGTATCAAAGTTTGTTCCAAAATTGAATACTACTCCGCAGTAAAAATAATAATAATAATAATAATAACATTCTCAAGTTTGCAGACAAACAGATGGATTTGAAGAAAGTCCTTGAGCAACATGTCACAATACCATCAACGATAGGTATTGGATGTTCTCACTCATAAGTGCTTTTAGACAAAAAGCAAAGAATATCCAAGCTGCAATCTGCAACTCCTAAACAGCTTGTGATCAGAAGGAACTTGAGTAAGATATCCAGGGATTCCCCTAGATAGAGGAAATAGGATATCCTTAGCAAATTGGGGTCATAATTGCTTGCCATCTAGAAGAGGTGGGAACATATCATTAAAGAAACTGATGATTGGGTGAGAGTAGCAAGAAAGAGGGAGGATAAAAGAAATAGATATCTTGATAGAAGAAGACAATGTGGATTTGAAATGAGACTGGATGTTAGGAAACTCTCCAAGAACTCACAAGATGTCCCTAGCTAGGGTCCAACCTATAGTGGAAGGGGTGCCTAAATAGAAATTCCCCTACTATCAAATGAATAACTACCCTAAGTGTCATAACAGAACCTACATTCAACAATGAATAGAGATAGTAGCATAGATCCATGGCTGAGCACTAGGTAGAGTTCCTAATCTAGCTGAGAGAGGGGGAGAAGAATTTATATAAGCAAGAAGATGGGGATTATGAGAATTCCCACAAAGATGGCTGGCTGGAGCTCAGGGGAGCTCACTAAACCAAGAACAGCTCCTAGGGAAACCATCAGGAAAAGAGCTTGGTTCTTCAAGTGTAGAAAACTGTCAAATGGTGTGAGCAATATGGAGAACCTCAAGTGTTGGGATCAGACTGTATTCTTGTGTAGGGGCTGGCACATTGGAGGCCATTCCCTGAAAAGGAGTGCCTAACTGAGTCTTGATATTGAGGTGAGAAAATCAGACTTGCCTGGAATGGATGCTTTATTCTGAGCTGACACACCTTGGGATCTTGCTTTTTGAGGGGAGAGGATCAGGGGATAGAGAGAGGGGAAGCTGAAGGCTTACTAGGAGGGATTGGAAGAAGGGAAGGGAGTTGGAGCAGAGGGATACATGGAAAAAAGACTTTTCATATAAATAAAAATATGACATCAAGAAAAATCTAATAAAGTAGTACTGCAGATAAAACAAAAAAAGCCTTTCTTTTAAAGACAAGACACCTCAATATTGAAAAGAATGCTTTCTATGTAGTCTGCAAAGAAATAAGCAAATAAAGTCTCTTCGAATTTTAGTAACTGATGTCTTTTTAGGTAGTATGTTAAATATAAGACCATCTACGAAGAGGAAAAAGAATATGTAGGTTATATTTTGTACATGACTTCAATAGAGCATAGTAGAAACAAACAAGAAACAGCACACTTAATCCTAACCTCATTTATTTATCTGCCAGTTGCTTTTACCACTACCTACCCCAATGACAGAAATTAAATGGATGCAAAAAGAGGCCAACCACCTTAGCATTAGTCTTTTACTTAATTTTTTAAGTCTTGATTTTTCTAACCATAAACTTAAATTAGCTGAACATGATAGATACTACTTGTAATCCCAGAATTCAGAAGGGTAAGGTAGAAGTTTGTCTTAAGTTTGAGGCCAACCTGAGCTACATAATGAGTTTTAAACCTGCCTGGACTAAATGAAACTTGTCTTAAAAATAAAAATAAAATATAAATTATTTAAAAAAACAAATGGATAACTATCTTTTACTGAGTCTAAGCATTGTTTATTTAGTTTTCTATTAAATAATAATTTTCATAATTTTGTTATATTTCTTCCTGTGGCATTAGACATTGACTCTGTTTTTTATCTATTTACTTTATTAACAGTAATCATTTTTTAATGATTTTTTTTAGGCTATAACAAGATTATGTCTTCTGTATTTATTTGATGAAATATACTGTAGCTAGCTTTTAAATGCAGTGATGTATGGTAAATCATAAATTATCTTTGTTAATAGTTATTTTTAGAAAACCCATATAAGACATGTGTGTAGACACATATATACTAATATAAATATATATGTCTTTTCATAGCTCTCATCTTTTATTTTACTCTTGTATTTAAATACTAGCAATTATTTAGCAGGTAGGAGAGCTTTGTCCAGACTGAGTGTTCAGATGAGTCAGAAACTTTAGACTATAAATGGTGCTCACCTTTAGGCAGTGAAAAAGCCTTAACAGAATTCTGAACACATAAAAGCAGAGCTGTAATGGTCTCACAGTCACAGGCTCATGCCACCAGCAGTACAGGGACTCCTCTCCCAAGTTGCTGCCTGGGAAGTTTCAGTTTGCTGTGGGCTGAGCTGCATGGCTGATTTCAGCAGACTCTCTTGTGGGCCATGGTATAAGAAAGTCTCCTAGACACTGCTTGAGGACTTGAGAGCACAACTGTGGTCTTGGAAAACAGCTCCACAGCACCTGATGCTGCTTCCCAGAGCTGAGCAGGTAAGCATGACTCTGGTACTTCCGCCTGATGAAAAGCCTAGTAATGTGAAATCAGCAGCCAAAGCAGTACTTAAGAGTTTAGCAATTTAAAAACTCTCCTGGTTAGAAAATGATTAAAGATACACAACACAAAAAATTCAGATGGAGAAAAACATTAATTACAATGTGTATAAAAGGAAACATGTAGGCTTGAGGGAGATAAAAAGGGTAGAAAAAGCACTTTAAAAAGTGAAATAGAATAATAAAAATATAATAAGCCACATATATGTGGAAAACACATACAGGGTCTGGATTATGTATGTTACTGTGCTTTCTTTTAATTTCTTTTTTTTTTTTAATTTTTTGATTTATTTATTTATTATGCATACAGTTTTTTACAGAAGAGGGCGCCAGACCTCATCATAGATGGTTGTGAGCCACCATGTGGTTTTGCTGGGAATTGAACTCAGGACCTCTGGAAGAACAGTCAGTGCTCTTAACCTCTGAGCCATCTCTCCAGCCCCTCTTTTAATTTCTTAACTGTTAATGAGCTAATTGAAGAAAATCATTTGACTATAAATGCTGCTAAGTTAAACCTACACATATAAGGTACTTTGATTTTAAAATTTGTATGTAAGGATATATTACTTTGGGAAAGAGCTTCTGCTTTTGTTTCCACAGAAAATAATAGCCTTTTCTTTGCTTCCAGGCTAATATGGTTGATCAAGGAAGACCCCTTGAAAAATCTCTGATGGGAAAAGATAGCTCATATAATCTCCAATATCCACGTAAACTCCAAAGTTGGTGATTGAGATGATCCAACCTCTGCATCCCCCATAAGACTACCAGAGCTCCCAATCAGCGGGTAATAGCCTATAAAACTACACCCATATAGTGTCAAAATAGATTATAAATGTTTTTCTTTTTTAGAAGATTTGGTTATTGGTTATAGTCAATCTATTTCTAAAAAAGAAAAGGGAATATAAATATAAAAGAATAAAATGGTAGCTTATTGAATCTACTTTGAAAAAGTATCTGCTTGTTTTAAATATTTTACATTGATATAGATTTTTGGTTTATTGATATAAATTTAAGGTTAATTTTATGACACTATGTATATTTCTACTTTTGTTTAAGGTATTATGTTTATGTAACTTATTTATAATTATAGTGTATAATTAAGAAATACAAATTAATAGTCATCTTTGATAGTCAAACATATAGTCATGTTAGTCAAAGTTTTTTAGATATACAATGATATATATTAAAGATCTACAGAATATGGCATTTTAAATATTTTAAGAACTTAGATTTTTAAATCTTCTTTGTTCCTAGCAGCAACAATTTACTTCAAGTGTATGATGAGCATTAAAGAGATGACATATAAAATTAATTTTCTTTGTGGCACAGGTTGGCCACTGGCCAAAAGACCATTCTTGACTTGACTGCCTGATAGCATGCTGTATAAACTGAATATGCAGAATCTATAGAAAAAATGATGACTGATCTTTGCCATAACAAGCCAAGATGGTCCTTTGCAATCCTACTTCACAGAGAAAACTGCCTGAAATTCTACAGGACACAGGGAGAAGCAATTGATTAGATATGTCAGAATAGGCAAAGCAGTCTCTCAAAGTCCCTGCTTCACTGAAATGTATTCCAGTGACTCTAGGCCTGTGGGCTGAAATAGATGCTCCAACATAATAAAGAAACTTTGGGTGACTGTCCTGGTAACCAGATGTCTTTGTCATTTCCCAAATTTTGAAGTTGCTTCCAATGAACTTTCTGTATACTCAGTTAAAATTACATCTTTCTGAAATCTTTGATCAAGTTAGTTATGTATTTTCTTAGTTACAACAAATAAAAATTAGATATAAATCTTTAGCCTTACAAAACTAGGATAGATGGTAGAATATTTTCTTTAAATTTGCTAAATTCAAATAGACTAGATATTGTAACTATAATTCTTGTTTGATATCCGTTTTGTTATATGTAATTTTTTCATGTTAAAATTTAAACCTTCCTTATTATTAGATAAAAATAGAAAGTGATATAAGATATCTCTCTAGCTCTTTCTCCTCTGCTCCCTCATCCTTCCCTGTCTTTCCGTCTCTCTTCCCCTCTTCCACGCATAAATAAACTCACCATGGCTCCTTGAAAAAAAAGATGTATGTCTATACACTGTAGAATTGCCATTGGATATTAAAATAACTTTTTTTGGTCTATGTCAAAGCAGCTTAAAGACAGGAAGAAATTTCAAGCAAAGATAAAGAAAGAGAGCCGAGAGGAAGGAGATAGTATGAGCTGCTGCCCAAATAAGCAAGATGTAAAGAAACACAGATAAACTGTGAGCCACATGAAAATACACAGATTAATGAAAATGGGTTAAGTTAAAAGAACTAACAATTAATGACTCTGAGCAGTAAGCCAACCAGTTTCTTATTAATATAGGCCTTTGTGTGATTATTTGAGTTTAAGCGGCTGTAGAACTGCAGGTGCCAACCTTAGGCCAGACAGGCCAGAGACTTTAGGCTGCATAAATTCTCATAATAAATTATTCCCTTTATTGATATGAAATCTCTTTTATCAAATATTATTACTGTTGGCTTGAATCTTTACTTTCAGTTAATAGAACAGCAGTGCTATATAATTTTTTGGCTTATATTTCCATGCTAAGTAGATGTAAACTATCAGCTATCAGTGTGGTTTTCATTTTAATGAGGTGAGTTTCATGTAAACAATTAAGTTGGATTTGTTAAATTTTATATATGTTTTTGCATTTTTCAATGATAAGCTGAGGTCCTTTTTAATGTTGATATTAAAGGGGATACAATATTTTCTATGGGTTTTTATTGTATTTTCTTTCTGAGTGAGAATATTAATTTTTTCTATCCATGTTTTCTCTGTTACTACACTAGCAATAATAAATATCTTTCTAGATCCCATGGTTTATTTACCACTTTTATGTATTTTACTTTTCTCTGTACTCTGAAAACTGAAATTGATTTTTCTTATGTATATGTTATTTTCTATAGTGGTGACATGAAAGTTTTGGTTTGTAACTGGCCTAAAATATTCTTATTTATTTGTAAAATTTGAAAGATAACTGTACTGACTTTACAAATAATAGTTGGCAATTACTTATTTTCAGGATTTAAAGCATGCCATTTATTCTTTAATAGACTTATGGGTTATTATGTTACTCCAATGTATCTGCCTTGTAAATAAATTGCCCTTTTAAATTTATAATTTTTAAAATTTTTCTTTGCTTGTATTTTTTCTTTCTTGTACACACTATTTTTTGTGAGTTTTTCAAGGTATGTGTGTGTGTGTATGAATGTTCTCATTTGTGCAGTTTTATGCTTTGTATCTGTACATGTGAAAACTGAATATCTTCCTCAGTTACCTCTCCACTATATTGTGCTGTTTCGCTTTTGCTCTCTCACTGGATCTGATGCCCACCAAATTAGTTAAGCTTGAAGAACCTACCTCATCTGACAGTCCCAGTTATCTTCCCATGTCTGTTTCCTTAGGTCTAAAATTTTTTGTTTATGTAAGATTATTACCCTGTGATACATCTACACAATGGAGTACTACTCACCAGTAATAAAAAATGATATACTAAAATTTGCTGGCAAATGGATGGATTTGGAGAATATCCTCCTGAGCGAGGTCTCACAAACCCAGAAGGATAAGCAGGAGATCACTCAGTAGTGGATTTTAAGCAAAAACATTCTTTTTTCATTGAAAGATGATGGGTGAATAAAGTGAATTAAAACACACACATACACAAAACAAAACAAAACAAAACAAAACTTCTGGTTTGTCTGTAGAAAGATTGCTTAGCAGAAATTTTTGGTGGCCATAGTGCATCCGTGGGCATTAGCTGTGACCTACTATGCTTGCTTTATCTGTAGCTGAGCCTAACCTGGCTAGAGCATCTTTAGATTTTATTTTTTATGTTTTATGTTAGAGAAAAGAGAAGTTTTATTACTGTATGGGTTTTTTGTTAGCTTTTTGAATGTGTTGCTCTTTTAGATAAAGTTTGATGTTGAGTTTTTGAAAAACAAAACAAAATAAATGATTATTAAGATATCAAATTTTTTGCATATACCAAAATTTTATTTTTTTCTTGGTTTCTTGGTTGGTAATACTTTTAAATATATTTTACTTGATAAATAAACATTACTCTTTCAAAAATTTTACTTGTTTCCATTTTAGAATTTTAAATTTCATAGTGAGATTTTTCTTATTTTCTCTTATTAATTATTAAACATTTTATTCACTTTTTAGTTGGCTGTCTTAACTTGTTTGTAAATTTATTTATTTCATTACTTAGTTTATAACCATGTGGACATTGATTTTTTTCAATGTGCATAATACATTTTAGATATTTCATTATATATGGTTTCTTGTTATAAGAAACTCTGAACTTACGAGAATATAACAATGGTAATATATATTTTGATTCTTTATGGTTTTATTATATTTACGAATTTAAATGTTTCCAAAATTTATTTCTCTTTTTTTAATGCCTAGCTTTTGGTATTTTACTTCATGTGTATCTTCCTATTAAGTTGATTTTTATCTGGAATTGTTCTTTTCACTACTATTTTATGAGGAAAACTTACTAAGATAGCAGGTACAATTGTTTAATATCAGACATTATGTGAATTTATAGCAGATGCCCCATGTATACTTCATTTGTATACATAAATATGTGAAAATACAGCAACACCTAGGGTAATAATTGGCAAAAACATAGATTAAGATTTTTTTTTAGAACCAGGGACATTAATGTGTAGCTCAAGAAAATAGGATGGTCTCGAAAGGTAAAGAAAAGAGATAATAAAGTATGGCTAAACAGAAAGCATAACAGGTAGAGTTAGGAAAACTAGCATAGAACAAAGTATAAAATAGGTTCAGAGAATCACAAATAGTCATAAAAGTCTATTCTGGAAAAATAAAGACAAAAATAGTAATTTAAGTGTGGAGGCATAATAAATGTATAAAATAAAAAGAAGAAATTAAAACTCCAATATAACCAGTATTCTTTTCTATTTATATTAAGTGTATCCTCTCACTCTAGGTTGTCCTTTGTAGTAGACTTTGCAGATGAACAGACGGCTATCAGGCTGAGAAACTAAAATACCAACTTGGTAGTTCTTTTTCTCTGAAATATATTTACATATGACATTCATGTTCTGTGAGAACTTCACACTATAAATTTCCTGTCAGTTAAAACTCCCTCTTTCATATTTTGGTAATCATTTATTCCTCATGGGCCTTTCAGTAACTGAGGCTATAAGTGCATGTGAGGGGATATGTGCTTCTGTTTAGCATTATTATCAGTGTCTTTCTAGTCATGCCTATTGTCAGGACTATAATATGTTTCCAAGAAGCACTTCATAGTTTCTTGTGATTATGGCTGTCTCAGTAGTGCCACAGATGAATTCTTCTCAGATTATTAATTTAGAACATCCATGCAGACTCATTCTGAGGCTCATACTCAATCTCTTCTGCCCATTTTCTCAGTCTGCAGTGTACCCATGTCTCCTTGGTCATGGTGCACACATCTCCTACTTACATCTTTTAAACCTGGCCAGTTTCTTTCTAGTTCTCTGTTTCTAAAAAAGATCATCTTTCTGGGATCTTCTGCTGACATCAGCCTAACATGAGCAATTTGATGCAACTGTATGCTAAACAGGAAATCCTAGCAGTTTCTTAGTGAATGTATTACATAGATTTATTTCTCTCTCTTTCACTATCTTTTCTAAGAAGACAGTTTATTAATCTTATTTTTAGCTTTTGGTTGGTTTTCACAGAAGTAGTTTCTAATCTGACCAAACACTTTGATTTTGAAGTTGTTTAGGCTAGATGCAAGGCTCTGCTAATTTCCTATTTACATCCATGTATTTCCACACTGAGCAGTACTCCACACAAAGCTAAGGAAAAATCTCTAGGCATAATAACCACAAAGACTCTCAATACTTTAAATCAAGGAACCAAAAGCTCTTTTATCTTCTCTATTCAACTAAAGTTATCGAATTATTTCCACAGCAGGAAAGGGCAATGGCAAGGGCTATTTCATTCAGTGAAAAGCCCATCCTCATTCACAGGATGTGGTCAGGCATTTAAGTGAATGTTTTTTCTTTGGCTAAGACAAGGCAATTTCAATCATTTTAAATAAATTTTCTAGAATTTGTTTGTTCTAACTAAAATTATAGCATGTGGGTAAAAACAACTGAATAATTTTAATTATTTTAATATTTAATATCTTACGAAGACAAATACTTGGTTGGAGTGGAACATAATTTATATCATACTTTGTATCTCATTTGCATCTGGATTTCAAACATTGTCACAAAAGAAAAACACACATCTTTTGTTGTAATTAATAATCACTGGCAAATGATTTAAAATGGTTAATATTTATTAGGGGTTTTATGGGGAAGAGTCACTGAAACAAGGGATTAAAGTGCTGTGAGGTTCCTAGAAACTTGAACTTGTCCATGTGGCTTCACTCAGAGGGTGATACTCTTTACTTCATCAAAAAGCATGAGAAAGAAACAGGAAGAATGTTCATCTGTGTACATGTGCCACCGCAATCTTAAGCTGTCCTTCAACCATGCCCTTAATGCTAGTGTCTCAAAGTTGCAGATGATTTTCAGAGCTACTCTGGACAAGAGGCCACATCTCTCAATTAAGATGATGGTAGCTGCCCTCTACTACTTTTTCCTTTTGTCTCAATAAGAATGGTCAAAACCTAAATATAAACTATATACAATAGAAACAATTATAAGGTAATTTCCCAGGGAAGGAAAGGGACATATAACATAAACAAGGTAAAACTATGACCAAGAACAACAACAAACACAAAACATAAATTAAATATCCAGAATATTGGTAAGTGGCAAAATATAGAGATTACTCGAAAGCCATCTTATCTTGAATAATATAAATATAGTACCTAAGTGCTCTTAGATAAGATATGAGATGGTTATTACTATACCTATCTAGTCTTCAACCCTCATCAAAAATCTGAGAAGAAAAATATACTACCTGAGTAAGTAGGAAGTGCAAGCAAGCAATTTCCAAAATTTAGTAAGAGAAGATAGCAACATCTGACTACCTAGACAGTCAAGCAAAGGTTTTCCTTAAAGTTGGAGCATTTATACTTTTGGATTTAGGCCTAGAATATCTGACAGACCTCTTTAGAAACAGAGAATTTTGAGAAACCATCTTATTCTCTCTTGGCAGGGTTTAGCAATCTCTTATCTTGTTCATCTGGATAGGTCAGCACCTTTACTGTTATCAGTTAAGACAAGGACAGTTTTTGACCAACATGTCATTATATATCAAGAAAAACAAACCTCATGTAGAATGTCTTTGATGCTCAACATTATCTAAAGGAATGGTACTGATAGGACATGTTTCATGTGAGCAAAATGCTGGATAATAAACATTTAAATGCCACATTCTATAGATATATGAAGCATTTGAAGATTTCCTAACCATCTGACATGTTATTATACATATAGAAAATATAATTAAAATGACTATAATATGAGAAACAAACATAGGTGACTATAACCTGTAATTCCTAACAACATATACTCTGCCAATATAAGTTGGCATACAAAATTAATTTTATGAAAACTGATTATAATAAATGTTCAGGTAGAATATTTTCTTGGAAGCAAAAATAAATATCATACAGATACTTTTTGTAAGTGATAAGACATAATGATGGAGATATTTAAATCTTTAGAATCATACAATAATGATCAAAATAAAAGAAACTTATAAATTCCATGAAAACATTAGAAAAATTTGCCGTTTATCTTGTTTTCAATTGTTGGAAGGTTATGCTAATGTAAATAATAATAATGTTAAAGCATGGCCAATAGGGCATAGTGATAAAATAACATCACTGGTAACATACAAAGTTAGAGATGGTTTACAAAAGTTGTAAGGAGAAAGGGTTCTCTTTATTCTCCTGCTATGATCTATCCAGTTACTATTCATAAAATGTCAGCAAATGATAAATTTCTAGGAGGATATATAGAATATAAATGGGAAACTATATGTATGAGAGACTTAAGAGATATCAAGGAGCCATGGTTGTCTATGGTATATATTCTACATATGTGAGACAAATGTTAAATCCCTGTTCTACAAGGAATAGGGTCATGCCATAACAAATAACTAAACCACATACTAAGGTCATGAAAGGCCAAAAAAAAAAAAAACCTTATACTGATTATTTACAAAGAATGACTAAATCACAAAGAAGTATGATTTCTAGAAGATAGACAATTAAATCTTTGGCTTTGGATGATGCTAATTTAGAAAGCAAAAAATACTTTTGCCTTTAAATATCAGATTAGAATTCTAAAAGAATACATCTAATACACAATCAGCATTGAGTCTCTTAATTATTATAATTAATCTTGTGTAAAACAAGTGATTCTATAGTCATAAAGATAAATCAAAGTATCAAATATTTTAATTGTGATAAGCCAGGCCATCAAGAAAAAAAATATAAACAGAGTACTCCTAGAACCAATGTTTCTTTTATAAAAGGCCCTACTTCCTGGATTATGCAAAACATGTGGTAAAGGTTAACAATGGACCAGCAAATGTAGATAAACAAGAGACAAACAAGGCAATCTTTTTTATCTTTAGGAAATGCAGTTTAGAAATGCAGGCCCCCAAATCACAAGTCCCAAAATTAAACATGGTCCAATTATTCCCAGTCTCTGTGAAGAAAACTTCTCCTCAGAACAATTAGAATGTCCAGTGCTTAATGTAAAAAAACCATTCTGCACTGAATGATAGAATAGCTAAAAGGAGAAATTTAAAATTCCAACAAAAATCATAAAAGAAATAATCTGGTGGAATTCTCTAGGGTAAGAAAATAGAGTAGATCTCATTAGCAAATTATGATTATTTGAAGTAATGACCAAGGAGAGGTGGGAACCAATCATGAGAAAATAAGATGGTTGATTGAGAGAAGCAACAAAGAGAGAAGAAAAAAAGATGAATACTTTGAAAGAGGAAGCCAATGCAGGGTTGAAAAGAGACCAGCTGCTAGGGAAAACCCCAAGAACCCATAGGATGTCCCTGGATAGGTCCCCAACCAATAATGGAGGGAGTGCCTAAACAGGACTTCTCCTATGATCAAATGACCCTAAATGTTATCACAGAACCTATACCCAACAATGAATGGAGGCTGAAGCAGAGATCCATGGCTTAACACTAGGTTGAGGTCCTCTTTCAGCTGGAGAGTGGTGGAGAAGAGTCTGTATGAGCAAGGGGATAGGGAATATGAGGAGGAATCCCACAGAGATGACCGCTAGAACAGTGAATCAAGAACAGCCCTGGGGAACCATAGGAAAAAGAGCTAGGCTCTCTAAGATTATGCAATTGTCGATTGGCATGGATAGTATGTAGAGCCTCAAGGGGTGGAATCAAACAGTAGTCCTGTAAATGGGCTGGCACCTGGAAGCCCATTTCCTGCAGAGGAGTGCCTAACCCAGCCTTAATATTGGGATGAGGAAATCAGATCTGCCTGAAGTGGATGTGACATGCTGTAGTGACTCACCTTGGGACTTCCTGCTCTATTGGGTAAGAGGATGATGGGGATATGGGGGGAGGCTGAAAGCAGACTGGGAGGGATTTGGAAGAGGGAAGGCTGAGTGAATAGGGGAATATATTAAAAAAGGACCTTTTAAAGAATATTTTATTTTATTTTTATTTAAAGAAAAACCCTCTGCTCACAAAACCATTGGAATCAGACAGACAATCTTCATTCTTCCTGCTCTCTACTACAAATTCTATATTCTCTCCCTTAGAGATGAGACCAATTTCCTAGACCTGTGCTTGCACTCTATCCCCTTTCCTGGGGACTCTGCCAAATCTTGTAGTAGATCTATTTTTTTTTCCCAGATCCTCCCAGTATCTCCTTCAAGCGCACTCCCATTCCTTTATATCAACCCTGTCTACTCTACATCTCCACTGGGCACAGCAGAGCCTGACTCAGGCAATCCTCACTCTCCTATGCCTATAGCAAATTTTCTCATGTCTCATCCCCCCAATTGCTTATGGCAGATTGCTTGTAAAGACATTGTTTCATTATCTCAAACTCTGTCTCTTTGAGATATTTTCCTTTTTATTTCCCCAATGTCTAATTTAATAGCATCTTTCACCATTAAATGTGTAGTAAAGAGTTACACAATTCATATTGATATCCACCAAGGGCATCTTTTAATCTGATCTGGATATTAAAAAAGAATAAATTAGCAAAAGCAATAATAACCTTATAGATGTTTTTTCAGAAATTATATTTTTATTATTTGATTATGAATGATTTATATTTTATTTTAAAATAAATTGAATTAAATTTTATAAACTTCATTCATTCTAAGTATGTTATAGATATCTAGTCTGTACACTAAAATTCAATTGAATGATAAATTATTCAAAATTATACCTTCTGCTCATTGCACCTAAAACACTCTTGGTGGATTATTTAAGCATTTATACTATGATAATTATTTGAATTTTTTAGCCTTATACTTCAGTAAAGGGGAAATCAATAAACATGGATAAGTACTTTTTTTGGAGTCAACACTGATGGTTACACTTGAGCCAGACTCCTTGCCTTTTCTTTACTTCATTTCTTACCCACATCAGTCCTCTAGCTACACACAGGCATTCCCAAAAGAACAAGCACAAAAGTACAATTACCACATTTCAGTTCCACATTCCTCCTTCCTCACTTTGCATATAGCTTCTACACATATACAAGAGTCTCATGCCCACATGCCATATGTTGAACAATCCTTGCTTTGCAGAGTCTGGTATACTTGATGGAACTCATAGATGTGCATTTATTTAAACTTTGCCTGTTTGTACAGGTCCAGAGGGTTCCTTTTGATTGCCCTAACTGCTATTCAGTATGTTAAGAATTGATTATCTGGCACATCTTACAATTCAACTGCATTCTATATGTTGTGTTATTCTGAGTCCCCTTATCTGTGTAGGATGCAGTTACCACCATGATTTCAACCTCAAAATGTTGGCTTCTTATATATTTCTATGAGCTGTTCCATCCTCAGGCTCAAGAACAAATTTATTCTGGTTCAGTGATATTATCTTCCCTTCCTCTAGCCATCTCACATCCTCTGCTCCATCTGTTCAAGGCATATCTTCACTACAGCATTTGCCACCCAGAGGAAATTTTCAGTTAAAATTATTTCTTTTTTATAAGTGCATATCTTTACGGAAAATTAAAATATTTTTTTTTGCTCTATGTTCAAAGTAAGTGGAGTAAATAATCAACTACCACTCCCATTTTAAGGCCAACTCTGTTTTCAATAGCAACTATTATATCTGTGTTCTATTGATATTTGCTTTCCCATCTTTTCCAATAGTATAATAATTTCAAGAAGTTATTCTGGGTAATTGATGTGAGAATTGTGCCCCTGCTTATTAAATTTGGAAACAAGGAGAAAATGATTTGTTAAAAGAGATTTAAGATAGAACTGTCACAATAGTATACTATTCTTATTAAAATTATGTGACATTCCTTCCCTCTAATGGCCTACTTGTGTTTAAATTATTTATTCAGGTGAATACACTTTGGTAAATAATAGTTATTTTGGTAGCAAATTCTCCTATTTTATTATTTCTCATCATGAACTCAGTCAAACTCTTGTTTAACCCATCCATAGAAGGAAATGGAGATTGTTGTCAGTAAGCAACAATAACTATGATTCTTTTAATTTTGTACACATAAGCTCTTAAAATATTATCATCATGATCAGTTTTATAAATGATATAACAGACATTTGTTTTTAGTAGAGTTAGGATATTATGAGCAAGTCAATCCACTAGTTTGGAGAGTAAGGAGAGAAAAATTTTTATCTTGTTAAGTTTTTCATGAGGTTCTCTTAACACTGAATTAATTTCACATTATTGAACATACAGTTGGAGTTTTATCTGCAAAATGCAACTTCTTAGGACTGAAAGCATTATACTTTTAATGCAATATACATCCAGGGACCAAAAAATGATTCTTTGCTTACCATGTAAAACAATGACTTTTGGGCCACAGATATATTTTATGAATGAAATTATTGTGTGAGACATGCATTTTATTTTTAAATGCTCAAACTGAGTGACTATACTAACAAATTTCCATTCTCTGTTTACTTTGTTACCTGTTGAATTTGATACATTTATACACTAAAACAGATAAAATATTATTTTCCAGGGCATTAGACAATGTGATCTAAAGTTAAACTATCATTAGCATTGCCTGGGAATATGGATCAGTAGAAAAACATTTGCTACTGTAGCCTCTGGTCTGGTTTCAATTCTAAGCACTACAAAATCAAAAACAATAAAGTTAATGCATTGTTAATAACCATATTATATTATAGTTATTTTTAAAGATCAATTCATAAATTTTGTGGTACATGATATTTATTCAGTTTTTAAATTACATTAATGTTAGAGTATTCATTAATACTTTCTATGCATTAAGTGACACTCATTTTACAAATAAATACTATTTCAATTTATTTGTTTAAATTTTCAACAGTAAACATATACAGCTGTCACTATTAAAAACTTAAAAGTATTTAGGGTTAACCCTAACCCTAACCCTTAGAAAAGCAGAAAATTCTTTAAAAAATGTATAAGAA
Organism: Sigmodon hispidus; assembly: GCA_004025045.1. NCBI lineage: Eukaryota > Metazoa > Chordata > Mammalia > Rodentia > Cricetidae > Sigmodon > Sigmodon hispidus. The sequence goes on from PVIH01005638.1 coordinate 30,616, forward strand.
ACAACCAATTTTCATTTTCAAATTAAAACCTATTTTAGGCTTTTAAAAATCATGTATGTACGGGCATGAGTTTTAGTTTATGCATGTTTATCAGGCCTAAATGTGTACACAGTACCAGAAGAGGATATTAGCTCCTTTGGAAATGGTGTTGCAGGAGTTTGTGAGAAATCCCATGTGGATTCTAGGAACTAAAACAGTCCTCTGTAAGAATAAGAAAAGCTCATAACCACTGAACTTAAATTTTTTTATAAACCACACCAAGACCATTTTTTTATGGTCCATACTGTTTTATAGTCTCTGGCAGTATAGTTTAATTATTTTTCAATGACAAATATTGTTTTATAATATTTTTAAACAATTATTAACTCATTAAGAGTGAAGCATATTTTTCTTTTATGATCTTTGTTTTATGCATGAGATGATAGTTTGCATACTCCTGTATTATAAAAACACCGATAATAAGTATTCATGCATGTGTTTTCACTATTATATTTGGAAATATTTGGAGCATTTGTTGTACAAGTTTTAAGCTTGATGTACATAATAAATATGCATGCTTATATAATTTACTAAAAATAACAGTATATAAAATATGCCTGTATTTTATAACTCACCAGCACTAGACATTTATCCATGTCATTTTTCCAAATTTTGATGGGTTATTTGTATTAGCTACTTTTTTCATTCCTTCAAACAAATGCTTGATAAAAGCAACAGATGAGAGGTAGAGTTTACTCAGCTTAGAGTTTGATGGATTTAGTTCGTCACAGCAGAGAAGAATAAACAGAGCAGCAGCTTGAGGCATCAGTTCACTTTCTATCCACAGACAAAAAGGCAGAGAAAGATAAGTTTTGGTAATCAGCAAACATCCTTGTACTCAATCTATAGCCTTATCTCATGAGGTGTTGCCACCCACATTCTGGGCTGGTCTTATTCTTCAGTTAAATATTTCTGAAAACACACATGGACACACTCTGAGATGTATATCCATACTGTATTACTTATGTTTGTATTGCTGTGACAAAATAGTATGACTGAGACCAGCTATAAAAGTGTTTGTGGAAGATTGCTATTTGAGTGTCAGTCTTTAGCAGCCATAGCTTGAAGCATGGCAGCAAGCAGTCAGATTTCCCACTGGAGCAGTAGCATGAGGCCTAGGAAGAGCTAACTGGGAATTACATGTTTATTTATTTATTTATTTATTTATTTTTATTTTTTATTCAAACTCCTTTCCCCCTCATGCCTCTCCCAGTCACTCTCTCTTCTCCCCATCTCAAATCTCATTACTGACCTCCATTGACACACCTCCTCTAAGGCCACATGTCCTATTCTTCCCAAACAGTTTCAACAAGTGATGCCCAATTTTTCAGACATATGAGCCTATGGGGATGATTCTTATTCAAACTATCACATATGGTGATTGTAAGCCAAATTAAGTTTACAATAAAGGCTAATTGCCTTACAGTATATCAAATAATTTTGCTTAAGCTAGAAGAATAACATGTAATGATATGACTAATGGCCTGAGCTCTTTCCTCGAGCAACAAACTCCAACAATTTATCAATAGTTTGATAATTTGAATGAGAATGGCTTCACATGAGCTGAGGACTTCAGTTTGATGGTGCTGTAGGGGAAGATTTAAGTACTGTGGCCTTGTTGGGAAAGTATGTCACTAGGGGTGAGCTTTAAGGGTTTGTAGTCTTGCCTCACTTTGATTTCTCACTCTCTGTTCCTGTTTCAGCATTCATGCTTGACCATTGGTTCTGTATGTCCTCATAGTTATATGTGTAAGTACACATATAACTATGAGGGCATAACTTATAGTTATAAGCCAAAATAAAACAACAAAAACAATAAACAAAGCAAATAAAAGACTTCTATTATCCTTAGATGTTTCTGCTCATATTGTTTAATCACAACAGAAAAATAACTAACATAAATATGTACTGTCCTTAAATAAAGATCATGTTTACTACTATCCATTAAAATTTTTCCATATTCCTCTCACTTACAAATATCATGTGACTCTTGGTTTTCCATTGTCTTTTCAAGGAGAACTATATTTTGGAAAGTCCAGCATCTGCTTCTAAGGAAGAAAGAATTTCAGCAACCTTCTCCAATAATAAATACATATTTCTCTCTATGGTAAAGATAAAGCAAATTGCAGCTAAATTTACGCCTGCTCTTTTATGAGCACATCCTCTTCACCATTCATTATTCATGTTATCCCTTTAGGACATTGAAACAATGGAAGAAGAAAAGTCAGTATGAAACATATGGTTCCTTCTTCATTGAGGGGGAAAAGGTCTTTGTTACTATTTCCAGAACCATGTGTCTCTCATTACCTCCCAAACAGTAAGGGGCTTACTTGTTGTCTGGCAATAGGGGTAAGCTCTTGGTCTTCTAATAAAACTTGAAGACACAGAGATCAACTCCTCCTGAGATATACTTAATAGAATATAGTATAGGCTTGTGCATAATAATATTCTAACAATCCCGTCCTTGAGTGAACTAAATAATTTATAATATGTACAAAATGATAGAAAGGGAAGATAGACAGAAAAAACATGAAAAGCTCTCTCATGCACACACATACACACACACACACACACACACACACACACACACACAATAAAGCAACTTTTAGCCCTCATATAAAATTTTGCAAAGAAAATTAGAAACATCAGCAAAAACTTTCTCTGTTTGTTAAAGTATATAGGTATAATTTAATGAATCAGAAACATAGAGGTCAATTTTTTAAAATTTTTAAATTTTTTATTATGAATAAAGTCACACTTTCTATCCTTGTATATCCTTATTCAAGGTCCCTTCCCTCTCCCACCACATCAGGTCATTCTCTCTTCTCCACAACTCCCCATCCCCTCCCTGGGCAGGCAGCAGACAGTCCCAAGGTCCAGCTGTCCCAATATTTCTTAGTTTAGCCTCCACTCCTGGCAGATCCAGTTTTCTACCTACAACCTCAAGACTGAGTCTGGTGCTTCTCTAGGGGGAGTGGAATCCAAGGAGTCAGTCTAAGATGTTTCTGATCCCAAGCTGTTCAGTGGGTGTGGCTTGCCGCTTGGGCATGCTTTGCTTTTTTTCTTGTTTGTTTGTTGGTTTTTTTTGTTTAGAGTCCACTAATGAGTGAGTACATACCCTGCTTATCTTTCTGAGATTGTGATACCTCGCTCAGGAGGGTATTCTCCAAATCCATCCATTTGCCTACAAATTTTAGGATATCATTTTTTCTTACTGCTGCATAGTATCCATTGTGTAAATGTACTAAAATTTGTTAATCCATTCTTCAGTTGAAGGGCATCTAGGTTGTTTCCAGGTTCTTGCTGTTACAAATAATGCTGCTATGAACATAACTGAGCTAGTGCTTTCGGAGTGTGACTGTCCATCTTTAGGGTATACACCCAGAAGTGGTATTGCTGGGTCCTTGGGGAGATTGATTATCAGTTTTCTGAGAAACCGCCATACTGCATTCTAAAGTGGCTGAACAAGCTTACACTCCCACCAACAATGGAGGAGTGCTCCCATTGCTCTGCATCCTCTCCAGCATAAGCTGTCCTCTGTGTCTTTTATCTTAGCCAATCTAACAGGTATCAGGTGGTATCTCAATGTTGTTTTGATTTGCATATCTCTGATGGCTAAAGATGATGAACAATTTTTTAGGTACCTTTCAGCCATTCGTAATTCATCTGCTGAGAATTCCCTTTTTATCTGAACCCCATTTCTTTCAAGGTCCGTAAAATATTGTGTTGGGCTTTTAATGGGCAGTGCATTGAATCTGTAGATTGCTTTTAGTCTAATTGCCATTTTTACTATGTTGATCCTACATATCCAGGAACATGGGAGAGCTTTCCATTTACTGATATCCTCTTCAATTTCTTTCTTGAGTGATTTAATGTTTTTGTCAAAAAGATGTCTTGCTTATTTGGTTATAGTTACTCCAAGGTATCTAATGCTATTTGCAACTATTTATATGGTGATGTTTCTCTTACTTCTTTTTCAGCCCTTTTATCTTTAGTGTATAAAGACTACTGATTTCTTTGAGTTAATCTTGTATCCTACTACATTGCTGAAGGTGTTTATCAACTGCAGAAGTTTCCTGGAGGAATTTTGTGGGTCACTCATTTATACAATCATATCATCTGCAAATAGAGATAGTTTCATTTCTTCTGTTCCAATTTGTATCCACTTAATCTCCTTTCATTCTCTTATTGCTTCAGCTAAAACTTCAAGAACTATATTGAAGAAATAATGGGAGAGAAGACATCCTTGTCTAGTTCCTGATTTTGGTAAGATTGCTTTGAGTTTTTCTCCATTAAGTTTGATGTTGACTGTCAGCTGCTTGTAAATCACCTTTATTATATTGAGATATTTTCCCTGTATTCTTGATCCCTCCAAAGCTTTAATCATAAAGCAGTGTTGGATTTTTTCAAAGGCTTTTTCAGCATCTTAGGATATGATCATGTGGTTTTGTTCCTACAGTTTGTTTATATGATGGATGACCATCATGGTTTTTCATATGTTGAACCATCCCTGCATTTCTGGGATGATGCTTACTGGGTCATGGTAGATGATATTTTTTATATATTGTTGTATATGGTTTGCCAAAATATTGTTGAGAATTTTAGCATCAATATTCATGAGGAAAATTGGTCTTTGTTGTGTTTTTGAGTGGCTTAGGTATTAGGGTAATTGTGGTCTCATAAAAGGAATTTGGCAATATTCCTTCAGTTTCTACTGTGTGAAAGGGTTTGAGGAGAAATGGTAGTAATTCTTCTTTGAATGTCTAGTAGAATTCTGCACTGAAACCATCTGTACCTGGGATTTTTTTACTTGGGAAGCTTTTAATGGCAGCTTCAATTTCCTTCAGGGTTATTATAGGCCTGTTTAGGTAATTAATCTGTTCTTCATTTAATTTTTTTTAAATGGTACCTGTCCAGAATGCTGTCCATTTCTTCTAGGTTTTCCATTTTTCTGGAGTATAAATTTTCAAAGTATGAGCTGATAATTCTCTGGATTTCATGGGTGTCTGTTGTTATGTCCCCCTTTTCATTTCTGATTTTGTTGATTTGGATACTCTCTCTCTTTCTGCTTTTTTATTAGTTTGGATAAGGGCTTATCTATCTTGTTGACTTTCTCAAAGAACCAACTCTTGATTCATTGATTCTTTGTATTGTTCTTTGTGTTTCAATTTTATTGATTTCAGCTCTATGTTTGATTATTTCTTGCTGTCTACTCCTTGTAGGTGAGTTTGCTTCTAGTTGTTCTAGGGCTCTCAGGTGTACTGATATTTCTTTTCTGTGGGATTTATCTAGTATTTTCATGTAGGCATCTAGTGCTATGAATTTTCCTCTTAAGACACCTTTCATTGTGTCTCACAAGTTTGGGTAAGTTGTGGATTCATTTTCATTAAATTCTAGGAAGACTTTCATTTATTTCTTAATTTCTTCCTTGACCCAGAGTTATTCAGCTGTGTAATGTTTAGTTTCCATGGGTTGGTAGGCTGTCTGTGAATTTTGACATTGTTGAACTCTAACTTTATGCCCTGATGGTCGGATATGATACAAGGGATTATTTCCATTTTTTTTGTGTCTATTGATATTTGCTTTATGACCAATTATATGGTCAATTTTAGAGAAAGTTCCATGAGGAGCTAAGAAATATGTATATTCCTTTGCATTTAGGTTGAAGCTTCTGTAAATATCTATTAAATCCATTTGCCTCATAACCTTTGTTAGACTCCTTATTTCTCTTTTGAGTCTCTGCCTGGTTGACCTATCCAAGCATGAAAGTTGGGTATTGAAGTCTCCCACTATTACAGTGTGAGAATTGATGTTAGATTTGAACTTTAGCAGTATTTCCTTTACATACGAAAGTGCCTTTGTATTAGGGGCAAGCATAAATATTCAGGATTGAAATCTCCTCACAGGTCATTTTGAACAGTTTTTCCTTACATATGAACCACTTATTTAAAAATAGTTGTTCTCTACATAATTTCACTTAGGAAATTCACATAAAGCAAAAATGCAATATGAAAAAGTTTGCTACCATAGCCAAAGGCATAGTTGCAAACCACAACCACTGAACAGCTTGGGATCAGAAACACCTTGGACTGACCCCTTGGATCCCACTCCCCCTAGAGGAACACTTTTCTCAAGCTTGATGTTGGTTGAGAGAAAAGTGGATTTGCCAGGAGTGGAGGCTGAACTAAGCATTATTGGGATCTTGGGACCTTGGGATCGCCTGCCCAGGATGGCGGATGAGGACATGTGGAGAAGAAAGTATGACCTGATGTGGTGGGAGGGGAAAGGGACCTTGATTAAGGATATACAGGGATAGAAAATGTGACTTCTTTATTCATGATAAGAAATATATTATTAAAAATAATATTAATATAATAATATGATGATAATATAACAATTATAATGAAACAAACCAAGAGTGAAAAAAGAAAAAAGGTTGCTACCTGATCTTTCTACACAGATATATGGCACACTAATGTTTTCTCTGTAAATTTGGCTCTAGTTTACATTAGTGATAGGAAAATAATTAGATCTTTTAATTTGTGCTTTAGTTATTGGGAAACTTTTACTGGCTGGTAGAGATCACAGCCTCCATAGCCTGGCAACTTATAACAATAGCTCAAAAACATGAAACTCCCTTCCTCCAGCAGAACTTCCTGACTCTAACTACCTTTATTTGGAGAATAATCATGGGTTAGGAGGACTGACCTTATATAAAAGCTGTGCCTAAACCAGATGCCTGATTCTTATTCAGCTTGACTATTGGCACAAATCCCTGCTAGAAAGACTTGTGATAGGAATGCTGCTTTAGGAACCTACTGCCACATACAAGACTTTGTGATAGAAGTTTACCACTTAAGGCAAATTAGGGTTTGTTCCCAGGCTTCCCAATCCTATATATTCCTTATACTCTATAATAAATTTGAACTAATTCACCAAAATCTTTTTCCCAGAGTGCTGTCTCTGTGCTAAAGGGCCTCATACAGAGCATTCTGTTACCCTACTGCCTCTTTCCCTTCTCAGACAGATGGCCTAGAGCCAAAGAGGAAAAGAGGATCCTCACAGTTTCTCACGTTGTTGTGATCAACCATTAACTTTAAAAGCATATTCTGAAAAACTCAAAGCATTCCCAATAAAATCAAGAACTAGACAAGGATGTCTTCTCTCCCCTTATCTATTCAATATAGTTCTTGAAGTATTAGCTAAAGCAATAGGGGACGAAAAGAGATTAAGAGGATACAAATGGAAAAAAAGAAGTGAAGCTTTCTCTATTTGCAGATGATATGATTGTATACATAAGGGACCCACAAAATTCTTCCAAGGAACTACTACAGCTGATAAACAACTTCAGCAATGTAGCAGGATACAAGATTAACTCAAAGGAAACAGTAGCCCTTCTATACACTAAAGATAGAAGAGCTGAAAAAGAAATAAGGGAAACATTACCCTTCATAATAGCTGCAAATAGTATTAAATACCTTGTAGTAACTATAACCAAAGAAGTAACAGATCTATTCGACAAAAATTTTAAAGCACTGAAGAAAGAAATTGAAGAGGATATCAGAAAGTGGAAAGCTCCCTGAAGTTCCTGGATTGGTAGGATCAACATAGTAAAAATGGCAATTCTACCAAAGGCAATCTACAGATTCAATGCACTGCCCATCAAAATCCCATCACAATATTTTTTGGACCTTGAAAGAACAATACTCAATTTCATTTGGAATAACAGGAAAGCCAGGATTGCCAAAACAATTTTACTCAAGAAAAGAACCTCAGGAGGTATCACCATCCCTGACTTCAAGTTATACTATAGAGCTACAGTAATAAAAACAGCCTGGAACTGGCATAAAAACAGTCTTGTGGATCAATGGAATAGAATTGAAGATACAGACATTAACCCAAAAACCTATGAACACCTGATCTTTGACAAAGAGGCCCAAAATATTCAATGGAAAAAAGATAGTATATTTAACAAATGGTGTTGGCATAGCTGGATGGAAGTGTGTAGAAAAATGCAAATAGATCCAAGCCTGTCACCCTGTACAAAACTCAAATCCAAGTGGATCACTGACCTTAACATAAACCCAGCCACTTTGAACTTGATAGAAAAGAAAGTGAGAAATACACTTCTACGAATTGGCACAGGTGACCACTTTCTAAATATAACACCAGTGGCACAGACACTAAGACCAACAATCAATAAGTGGGATCTCCTGAAGCTAGGAAGCTTTTGTAAAGCCAAGGACACTGTCAATAGGACAAAATGACAGCCTACAGAATGGGAAAAGATTTTCACTAACCCTACAAGTGATAGAGGACTGATCTCTAAGATTTATAAAGAGCTCAAGAATCTAGAGCCCAAAACTTTGAATAACCCTATCAAAAAATGTGGTTTATATCTAAAAAGGGAATTCTCAGCAGAGGAATTATGAATGGCTGAAAGACACCTAAAAAGAGCTCATCATCTTTAGCCATCAGAGAAATGCAAATCAAAACAACTTTGAAATATCACCTAACACCTGTTAGATTGGCTAAGATAAAAGGCACAGATGACAGCCTATATTGGAGAGGATGTGGATCATGGGGAACACTACTCCATTGTTGGTGGGAGTGTAAGCTTGTTCAGCCACTTTGAAATGCAATATGGAGGTTTCTCAGAAAATTGAGAATCAATCTCCCCAAAGTCCCAGCAATACCACTTCTGGGTGTATACCATAAAGATGCACATTCATATTCCAAAGGTATTAGCTCAACTATGTTCATAGCAACATTATTTGTAATAGCAAGAACCTGGAAACAACCTAGATGTCCCTCTACTGAAGAATGGATTAACAAACTGTGGTACATCTACACAATGGAATACTACTCAGCAGTAAGAAAAGATGATATCCTAAAATTTGCAGGCAAATGGTTGGATTTGGAGAATATCCTCCTGAGTGAGGTATCACAAACTCAGAAACATAAGCAGGGGATGTACTCACTCATTAGTGGTCTCTAAACAAACAAACAAATAAGAAATAAGCAAAGCATGCCCAAGCTGCAAACCACAACCACTGAACAGCTTGGGATCAGAAACACTCCAGACTGATCCTTTGGATCCCACTCCACCCAGAGAAACACCTGATTCACTCTTGAGATTGTGGGGACAAAACTGGATTTGGCAGGAGTGGAGACTGAACTAAGCATTATTGGGTCAGTGGGACCATAGGACTGTCTGCTGCCTGCCCAGGGAGGGGATGGGGAGTTGTGGAGAAGAAAAAATGACCTGATATGGTAGCGGGGGGGGGGGGATAGGGACCTTGAATAAGGATGTACAGGGATAGAAAAAAAATTCAGAGGGAAAGCTGAACACCAAGTAATTTTATGTGTAGCCAATTATTTGCATTTTCACCCTTGATAAGTCATGCTTATGATTTTTATTTTCTTCATAGTTATTGTTAACTTATCAGCATTTTAAATTCTATTTATTATTTTTTCTTGATAAATACAAAATAAATAAAGAAAAAAAAAGAAGTCTCAGTAGAGGTTTAAAAAACAAAAGCATCTTCTTCTTTTACCTAGAAATAAAATATTCTTGGAATGTGGTTAAAGTCTTACTATTCTCCCTGCCTTATTTGTTTTACATATTTAATTGTTTTGACTTGAACAGAGGATCACTGTTTGTTTAGAAAAATGCATTCTAAGAAATTATGTCACTACACTGAATGCTTAATTTTGTTATAATTTTTATCACTTATTATCTAAACAGAATTGAAATTAAAATGTATATATACTTTTTAAGGGATATTTTGAAGATAATTCTAGTTTCTTTGTGTATTTTATAAATTTATTTATTTCAAAAATAGTTTTTGATTTCACAAAATAAACCCACAAATGAATAAGGGTAAGCCTAGTTCACCTTGAAATTTCATGATTTTTACTATTTTGCATTCTTAGTATTACTTTAGAAACTGAAGGTTAAATAAAAAATTGGAATAAATTTTATTTTTTGTCATTTAATATGTATTATATATTTTCATTTAATGTGAATTATGAACACATTTACTAGCAATTTATGTTTATTTTTATCACTTGACATAACATCCAGAATAGTCACCGTGTTTGGGCAAGGTGCAACTGGCACATGTTATCACTTATATTTACATCCTTCTGAGATTGATTTCTAATCAGGGAGTGTTATTGCCACAATCATAAACTTTTAGAGTGCACAAAACTTCTGTATTCAAAAAAATACAATATTTTAAGCTATACAACAAAAAAACAATTATAAATACCTAGCTTATTAAGAGAAATCATCTACATCTCTAAATCTATAAAGTAGAAATAACAGGGCTTAATGAAGTGTCCCTAATATTTTAATAACTTATACTCACATTTTAATTTTTGAAATATCAAACCAACATCAGTAGCCATATTAAAAATTACTTCTAAATTTGGAAATGTTAATTGTGGCCACAATACTGAATGAAAGACTAAAAGCAATCAAAATTTTTTAGAGTGATAAGCATTAATAATCTTATTGTTCAAAAACAATATAAAATATAAGGGTATATCATATATCTTTAGAACATCTAGGAAACTATTCCTTTGCTCTTGTCTTTGTTCCACATGAAGAAGTGATGCAGAGTGAAACTCTTCTGAGTCTAGAACTCTATATAAATATCAAATTATGCTGATTAACAATCAAAACACAATAGGTATCTACATCTTCCAAGCTTTTTAAGCATTTATTTATTTACTTATATGTGTGTATTTGCTACATATATGTGGGTTCCCATGGAAGCCAGAGAAGAATAGTAGGTCTTTTGAAGTTGGAATTACAGGAGTATGTGAACTACCTTATATCGGTACTGAGTACCAAATTAAGCTTCTCGGGAAGAGTAAAAAAAAAAAAAATGCACTTAATTCCTGTGTCATCTTCAGCTATATACAGTGGACTATTAAGAGAATATTCCTGAGCATTAGCATCACACAACATCACTATATAGTGGTCACAATGTTTCTTGATTAATTAATCATTTAGTGTTTTCAATATTTATAAATACAGAAAAAGCAATTCATAAATTCATCAATTATCAAGTCAATTGAAAAGTATTTACTAAATGTGAGCAATTAAAATAAATAAAACAAAAGACATATAATTGTCCATGTATAGGTAAATATAACATACCTAATACATTTATTATTTAAATACAATGTAACTTTTCTTTCAAAAAACTAAAGTATCAGAGATAAAAGGAATAGACATACAAGCAACTGACATATAGAACAGAGAAATTTTGCTAATGAATAAATACAGTTTTTTGATCTTAAAAAACATAACAAACAATTTCACCAGAGGGAATTATGGAACACTCATGGGAAGTAGTTCTGTGCCATGAAAAAAAAAAAAAAAAACCTGGAGTTTTCACAGGCACAGATGCTAAAATGGAACATTACACATTGAGAGTAAAACATATGCTAAGAAAAAAATAGAAAAGCTCTGAACATTTTCAAAGAATATAAATTACCCAGTGTGCAGCTAAATCTCAAAGCTTAGTGCATGAAAAGATAAGAAAAAATTAAGAATCATGTATGAAGTGAAGAGATCCACACTATAAACAATTGGTTAATGAATGTCATTGCCTTACCAGCCATTATACTGAATATCTTTATGTACATTACTTACTGCCTTTGACTTTGTGTGCTCAAAATTATCACTGAAATATTTATCATAATAAAGGATAAATCTAGGAGAATCTACACTAAGTTCCTTTAGACTATATCCAATTATAGCATGAATGAAGACACAATAAATATAATTTCCTCCCTACAGAAATACACAAAATTATTAAAGAAAACATAAAGTCAAATTTAAATGGTGATGAGTCTCATTAAAATATCACAGTGATCTCCAGCTTTGATATTGTTGATGAAAAATTAGTGACACCCACTGTAAAATATGGCTTTTTCTAAACATAGTAATATTTTCTCAGCAATATATTCTAAAGAAAAACATTATATTTTCTAATTGTGGTTTATAACATGAATGTACAATATGTTCTAATAACAGGGACATCTATTCAGATAAATGACTCTAAAGTTAAAAGAACTTTTTCTAAAGAAAAAGAACCAACCTACTTGCTACAATTTTGTGATCTAAACTTAAACTTTATAAAGCTCACTGATGAAAAAAAATATATTTGGAGATTTACAGGAAATGGTAATAATATGTAAATCTGATGCCAGGCAGATGGGCACCATTATGGTTAGTGAGTACGTGGTGGTGCTGGAGAGAGAGAGGCACATCTGTAGAAGTGAGGCAATGAGGAACGGTCTGAGGTAGATGTTCTGCTTGCCACCCAGGATCATATCAATGTCTGGTGCTATGCTGTCACCAAGGGCCATGACTTGTTCCATTGCCCTAATGCAGCTGTAGGGTTCTGTTAATGCCCATGGCTACTATTACCTCCAAGAGCTCTATGTATGCCCATCATCAGGACCACTACCTATGACCATGTTATGTCCAATGAATTTGACCCCACAGGTGCCATGCCAGTGCAAGATTCTTGTGCTATCACCAAGAACCATGGTGACATCTGGCCCAGACTGTCACTGATGGTAGGAAGCATGTCTGGGTACATGGCTTGCTGTGGCTCTGAGTTTATGTATAGCAATAAATTTGCTGGTAATATATCATAAACATGATTAATATTTATTTAGGGTTATATTCCATTCATGATACAAATTAAAACTTAAGACTATTCTTGTTGAGAACAGCTGTCTCACAACGACTATGATCCACTTCCCAGAATGCAGAAACAAAGACAACACCCCAAACTAGGTGTCCTATTCATTCCCATAGGGGGGCCTGATTCTCAAGAGTTACTAAGGCCCCTAAATAATACCTGAATCCCACTACATCCATGCTCATGGCTCCTATTGCTAATGAGGGCAGAAACCTGAGACCATGTTGGTCTTAAAGGGACAAGCAATTGCCAGGGCCATCCACTCCTGGGTTGCCCATGCTGGTACTGAGAGCCATGGTGTCCAGTTCCAAACAGTAGCCAGGAGCCATGATTAAGTTCATGGCCCTATGCAACCAGGGTCTATGTGAATGACTGTGACTTCTGTAACCATTAAAGGCTGAGCATATAGCTGGTGTCTGGGTTGCTACCTTGGGTCATGTTGGTGTTTGGGGACCATTCTGATTTGGATAATCTGCAATGCCAACTGGGGCCACAGTGACACCCAGTTTGGTCTGTTGGCAAGGATCATGTCTGGTTCTGTGATCCTACCATGGACTGAGTCTCTGCTGTTGTCTGTGGCCCTTGTTACTAACAAAGACTATACTAATACCCGGGTTCTGGGCCTTTACCTATGCCCTTCTTGGTGCTCAAGATCTGTGCTGTTGGGTCCAGAGAATCCAGAGTGACATGTTCTACCAACTGGAGTCATGGCATCATATTTTCAGCTTTCACTTGGGGCCATGTATGGGTCTGTGGTCATGCCACAGTCAGGGTCTACATTAATGCCAAGGCTTCTGTTGTCATGGGTGTTTGAAGGTCACACTGTGACTGGGTCCATGCTGATATGAATGACCTGTACTGCCAAACAGGACCATGGTGACAGCCTGGCCCAGGCTACTGCCAAAGAATAGGCCTGGGTCTATGGTCCAACCACAGCTTGGTTCTGTATTGATATCCATGGCCTGTGTTGTCACCAAGAGACATGCATCAAGGTTTTAGCCTATCAGTTAGGATGGAAACTCTATCTGTTCCATACATATTTGTGTGGCCTATGCTGCCACCCATGGCCATGGTTTCATCCTGACCTGCATTGCTGTAAAAGGTTCTGTTTAGATCTATTTCCCTACTGCAGCCTAGATCTGTGTTTATGTTCTTGGCTCCTGTTACTATCAAAAGCAATGAAGAAAGGACTGCACACAGTTGGTCCTGCCTGACACTGACTGGAGCATTCAGGAGAGTGAGCCCTGAACTTCCCCTGAGCAGCAATGGAAGAGCTGACCCTGTTGGCAGGGGAATAGGTGAGATAGTCTTATAAATAGCAAAGCAGGACAGCTGCTCTCGCCCCCTCTTTCAAATGTCGTGTGGTGTCAAGGGTGAGGAAAATATGCCCCACAAATCTCGCCACCTGCAGTAAATCTGAGAGCTGACCTCAGGAGCATTACAATAGAAGAGCTGGCTAGGCCCCTCACCTAGTGAAGTAATTGGGAGTGAAGGCCCTGTACCTTGCTTGAGCAAAACGGTAGCACTGGCCTGGTGGTATGAGTGCAGTTGAGCCAGACCTGAGGACATGAAAGCAAAGGAATTGGTCTCAGTCTTTGCTGCCTGTTGCAATGGGTGAGCTAGCTAAGGCAGTGCTGGAAGGCTTGTACAGTAGTGACAGTAAGAGAAAGCTGACAGGCTGACCAACCCAACTACCAACCAAGCTCAGAACCAGGAATGTTAGTTTTCTCACCCCAATATCCACCAAATCTATGAAATTCAGAAAATATAAAAGAACTGAACCTGTAGATACAGAGCTACAGGACCTCCATGACACAGGAAAACAACAAGAGAAATCCCAGTGAGAGCCCAGTTGTAAGAGGACTTAACCAGACCAGTGACGTATAGCAATGAACACTTGCAAACACGTATGGGCTAACAGATGGCTCCCTGGGCCTCACTACAAGTTCCTTGCCAAAATACTTTTTTTCTTTTTTGGGGGGTGTGGCTTTTTTATGTGTTGTTTTTGTTTGGTTTGGTTTGGTTTTATTTTATAATTTTGTTTTATTTTGGGGGAGAAGTTGTAAGGGCAGAGGGCAGAAATTAGTGGACAGAGAGGAATGAAATTATGATGAATGATATGAAATATACAAATAATAATGATAATAATAAGCCCCAAGGGAAGTTGTGAAAGGGGAAAGAATACAATCACAATACATTTCATATAAAAATTCAAAGTAAGACATTTCTTTAAAATATTATATACAAATTAGGATGGTTTGTTAATACATTTCTCTGTGTTGGTGAGTAAGAGTTTTTCATCAAAAATGAATGTCTTATTATACATTCTAAAATTTATGTTACCACAATCAACAATTAAGATGAGTACAAAATACTTATGAAAGTATATATTAGATAAGTAATGAATGAGACCTTTAGACTTTATATTTGTCTCAAGGCTCTGCTTATATAGCAATATTCTCTCTCAGCTTTCTCTGTCACTCCTGTCTCCTACCAATTTCCTCCTGCATGTGAAAATATATATGTAACAATAACAGTGTGAGAAGAGAAGACCATGAATAAGAGAGAGAGCCAGGCTGGCATGAGGAAAGGGGTTAGACAAAAATTATAAAAATGAATTGATGTTTTTATATTGCAATGTTTCCAAAGGCTTTGTTCATGTCCAAATGAACATCTACAATGGAGTTATAAATGTGCACTCAAAATTATTTGGTTATAGTTGACCTGGGATTTGTTGACCCAAGATATCTACTTTTACCCTATAGCTTTCATTAAATCAAAAATGGCATTACTGAATACTGTCTAATTTCTTAATATGTAAAAAAACTCTTAAGGAAAAAACAAAAAACCCCTTTAAGTTACATAAAAATAGATGACATTTTAAAACACGTGCCAAACAAAGCAAACATAATTTGTAATGTTTCCATCTCTTATAATATTTCAGAGCTAAAATTGGTCTCAAATAAGGGGGAAAATGTGTAAAGTATCTAATGTTCCAGATTCCAGAAAAAATAAGAGAGTTTATTTATTCATTAGATAATTGGTATTTCTGTTTGCTCCTGGAGTTATCAATGCACAGAAGAGCAATGAATCTTTCAGACACTGTGTTTGCAGAGTTTCTACCAGCAAACAATGCTACGCCAGTTAATAATGTGTGCTATTCTTGCATTATATAAGTTTGATTACCAGCACCCATGTGAGAGAGGTAACAATTGTCTGTGACCCAGAAGCAGTGGATCTAATACCCTTTTCTGAATTCCAGAAGTACCTGAATTTACATATATGCATAATTAAAAATAAAATAAGTTTTGTTTTGTTTTTAAAAAGTGGGGGACTCAGGTAATGGCTCTGTGTTTAAGAGTGTTTGATCTTTTTCCAGAAGTTTCAAGTTCGCATTCCAGTACACATGCCAGTGGCTTACAAACCCTTGTATCTCCAACTTCAAAGGGAGATGTGATTCCCTCTTCTGGACTCTATGTGAAACTACACTAAGATATATATACTCACATGAATTGACACAATGAAAATAATAAATAATGTAATGAAAAATAATTTATTATTTATTTATTTAAAAATAATAAAGTACAAAGTTCTACCTATAGGTCATTAATAGTTCCTAAAAATGTCTCAATTGTTAAACAAAAGAAATAGATATTTGATCCTCTTTACCTCCACAGGTCAAAAGCAGACCCCATGAGATAAATTTGACTCAATTACAAAAGTTATTCTTGTTATGAATATAAAGTCTAACTTACATTGATATTTTTTCAATATTCTAGTGTTCAAGATTAAGATTTTTTTAAACATTTCTCTAAACTAGATTAACTCCACTAAAAGGTTCCCTTTTCCTTATACTTTGCCAGATCATAGGCTCATTTTTTAAATGAAAATACATTTTATCATACACTATATTCTGACTATAGTTTCTCTTTCCTCTACTTCTCTAAACTCCTCTACATCTCCCATCACCTGCATATCCACTCCCTTTCTGTTTCTCATTAGAAATTTTCAGGCTTCTAAGAGATAACAACCAAACACAACAAAATAAAATATAGTAAAATAAAGCAAGAATTGTCCTATCAAATTCAATGCACAGCCAACATGAAAACAAAAGTTCCAAGGATAGCCAATAAAATCAGAGATCTACTTGGTTACCAAGCTATTAGGTGTAATATATATGCAGAAGACCTGGTGCAGTTCCACATAGGCCATGTGTTTTCTGGTTCGGTCTCTGTGAGCTCATGTGTGCCTTAATGAGTTCATTCAGAAGACTGTGTTCTTCTGGTGTTCTCCATCCCCTCTGACTCTTAAAATCTTTCCACCTCTTTTAGCTCTGAGGAAAGGGACTTGATCAGTAACTCCATTTTAGATTATCTTCACATTATGTCTGACTATGAATCTCTGCATCGGTTCCCATCTAGCCAAGATTAGTCTCTCTGATAACCAGGTAAGTTGTGGATTAGAATGCAGAGGAGAATATCATTAGAAATCTTTATACTATTGTTTGTTTGTATATTTCTTAAGATTGGGTGTGTTTTGTTTCACCCTAGATCTTTGGGCTATCTAGTCTCTGGTTCTTGGTCACCCACACAGTATTAAGTTGGGTTCTTTCTTGTGGCGTGGGCCTAAAGTCCAATCAGACATTTGTTGGCCATGCTCACAATTTCTGTGCTACTATTGCCCTAGAATATTTTACAATTAAGACAGGTTGTAAGTCAAGGGTTATGTGGCTGTCTTGATGTCCATATTCCTACTGGTAGCATGCAGGCAAAATACATCAGCTCAATTTCTCCATGTTCAATGAATTGTGTGAAGGTTGTCTTCAGCAATGGGTTGCACTGTCTGAGTTCACATAGCAATACTTTGTCTTGGCTTTAGCCTTTGTAGTTTGGGCTCTTGGCCAACAATTCAATTAAATGCAACCCAGTTCCTCTACTAGTTACTAGTAGCCCTCATTTGGATCAGCTTCATGGATTTCAGGCCCTTTCCACTGCAGTAGTTTTCCTCAGATGTCTCACAATTCTGTCTCTCTTCACACTCTCCTCATCTTCATCTCCTCTCCCTTCCCAATCTAACTTCCTGCTACCTTCTCCATCTGACCCTGGTTCACTTATAAAAATATATTCTGTTTCCCCTTTGCAGGAAGATCCATGAGTCTCCCCTTGTTGCCTCCTTATTAGCTAACCTTTCTTGGTCTACAGACCGTACCTTGGTAATCATTTACTTATTGGCTAATATCCATTTATAAGTGAGGACATACTACATTTGTGTTAATGGGTATGAATTACCTCACCAACAATAATATTTTCTTGTTCTATTCACCTGCATGCAAATTTTATGATTTTATTTTTATACAGTTGAGTAATCATTTCTGTGTAAATGTGCACTACATTCTTTTTATCCATTCTTGCCTTGAGAACTATCTATGTTACTTACAGTTATGGCTATTATGTATAAACCTCAATGAACATGGTTGATCCAGTGTTCTTTTACTAGAATAGAGCATTCTTTTCATATATGTCCAAGAACAGTATAGCTGGGTCTTGAGATAGATACCCAATTTTTTGAGGGATTGACATATTGTTTTTTTTTATAGTGACAGTAAAAGTTTGTATTCCAAAAGCAATCAAAGAATATTGTTCTTTCTCCAAATCTTCATAGCATGAGCAATAACTTGTGTTATTGATCTTAGTAATTCGGAGAAGTGTAAAATGGAATCTCAAAGTAGTTTTGACTTGCAGTTCCCTAGTGGCAAATTATAATGTTCATTTAATTGCTTTTCAGGCATTTGATGTTTCTCTATTAAGAAGTCTCTGGTTAGATCTGTACACTACTTTTTAATTAGATAACTTATTTTTGTTGTTGTTATTCTCTAGTTTTTTCATTTCTTTATATATTTTGGAAACTAGTCCTCTATTGGAAGGGGAGTTAGGAAAAAACCTTCCCATTCTGCTACTCTGTCTGGTAAATTGTGTTCTTTTCCTGACATAAGATTTTAGTTTTCTGTGTTCCAATTTATTAATTGATGGTCTTCGTGTCTGTGTTATCTGTATTCTGGACCCTAAGTCATCTCCTTTGCCAATAGCTAAGAGGTTATTCTGAAATTATCCTTCTTTCAGGCTTAGCTTATCTGGTTTTATGTTGAAGTCTTTGATCTAGATGAACTTTCCTTTATTGTAGGATGATAAACAATGAACTTCTTGCATTATTTTACATGCAGAAATCCAATTTGATCAGTACCATTTGTTGAAGATGCTGACTTCCCCCCCACACCCCTGAAGATGCTGACATTTTACAGTATGTATTTCAGACTTTTTTCTTAAAAAATACATTTTTCTTTTTTATTATGAATAAAGTCACATATTCTATTCTTTTATATCCTTATTCAAGGTCCCACCCCCCTCCAACCCCCTCAGGACACTCCCTCTTCTCCACATCTCCCCATCTCCTCCCCAGCATGGGCAAAAGGTCCCAAGGTCCCAATATTGCTCAGTTCAGCCTACAGTCCTGGGAGATCCAGTTTTCTCCTCATAACATGAAGACTGAGTCAGTTGTTCATCTACGGGGAGTGGGATCCAAAGTATCAGTCTAAGGTTTTTCAGATCCCAAGCTGTTCAGTGGTTGTGGTCTGTAGCTTGGGCATGCTTTGCTTTTTGATTTTTTGTTTAGAGTCCACTAATATGTGAGTATATTCCCTGCTTATCTTTCTTTGTTTGAGATACCTCGCTCAGGCGGATATTCTCCAAATCTATCCATTTGCCAGCAAATTTTAGGATATCATTTTTTCTTACTGCTGAGTAGTACTCCATTGTGAAGATTTAACACTGTTTGTTAATCCATTCTTCAGTTGAGGGGCATCTAGGTTGTTTCCAGGTTCTTGCTATTATGAATAATGCTGCAATGAACATAGTTGAGCCAATGCCTTTGGAGTGCAAGTGAATCTTTAGGGTATACACCTAGAAGTGGTGTTGCTGGGTCCATGGGGAGAATGATTCTCAGTTTTCTGGGAAACTACCATACTGCATTTGAGAGTAGCTGAACAACGTTACTCTTCCACCAACAATGGAGGAGTGTTCCCTTTGCTCCACAATTGCTTGACCATAGACTGTCATCTATGTCTTTTCTCTTAGCCAATCTGACAGGTGTAAAGTGGTATCTCAAATTGATTTGTATCTCTCTGATGGCTAAAGATGTCGAACACTTTTTCAAGTGCCTTTCAGATATTTGTAATTCTTCTGCTGAGGATTCTCTTTTTAGTTTTGAACCCCATTTTTTGGTTGGGTTATTCAAGGTTTTAGGTTCTATATTCTTGACTTCTTTATATATTTTAGAGATCAATCCTCTATCATTTGAAGGGTTGGTGAAAATCTTTCCCCATTCTATATGCTGTCGTTATGTCCTATTGACAGTAGCTTCTCAGTTTCAGGATGTCCGACTTATTGTTATTCTTAGTGACTGTGCCACTGGTGCTATATTTAAGAAGTGGTCATCTGTGCCAATTCGTAGAAGGGTGTTTCCTACTTTCTTTTCTATCATGTTCAGAGTGGCTGGCTTTATGTTGAAGTCTTTGAACCACTTGGATCTGAGTTTTGTGCAGGGTGACAGGCTTGGAACTATTTGCAGTTTTCTACACACAACCTTCCAGCTATGCCAACACCGTTTGTTATAGATACTATCTTTTTTTCCATTGAATAGTTTGGGCCTCTTTGTTGAAAATCAGGTGTTCATAGTTTTTTGGATTAATGCCTGGATCCTCCATTTTAATCCACTGATCCACAAGTCTGTTTTTATGCCAGTACCAGGTTGTTTTTATTACTGTAGCTCTATAGTATAACTTGAAGTCAGGGATGGTGATGCCTCCTGAGTTGCTTTTGTTGAGCAAAATTGTTTTGGCAATTCTGGCTTTCCTATTATTCCAAATGAAATTGAGTATTGATATTTCAAGGTTTATAAAATATTGTGCTGGAATTTTGATGGGCATTTCATTGAATCTGTAGATTGCTTTTGGTCGAATTACCAGTTTTACTATGTTGGTCCTACCTATCCAAGAACATGGGAGATCTTTCCATTTTCTGATATCCTCTTCAATTTCTTTCTTGAGTGATTTAAAATTTTTGTCAAATAGATCTGTTACTTCTTTGGTTATAGTTACTCCAAGGTATTTAATGTTATTTGCAGCTATTATAAAGGGTGATGTTTCTCTTAATTCTTTTTAGCCCTTTTATCTTTAGTGTATAGAAGGACGTATGAAAAACTGTAAATGTCATCCATCATATAAACAAACTAAAGGAAAAAAACTACATGATCATATTCTTAGGTGCTGAAAAAGCCTTTGACAAAATCCAAAACTCCTTTATAATCAAAGCTCTGGATGGATCAGGAATGCAGGGAAAATATCTCAATATAACAAAGCCAATTTACAAGAATCCAACATCAAACTTAATGGAGAAAAACTCAAAGCAATCCCACTAAAATCAGGAACTAAACAAGGATGTCCTCTTTCCCCTTATCTGTTCAATATATTTCTAGATGTTTTAGCTAAAGCAATAAGAGAATGAAAGTAGTTCAAAAGGATACAAATTGGAAAAGAAGAAGGGAAACTGTCTCTATTTGCAGATGATATGATTATCTACATAAGTGACCCATAAAATTCTACCAAGGAACTTCAACAGCTGATAAATACCTTCAGCAATGAAACAGGATATAAGATTAACTCAAAGAAATCAGTAGCCCTTTTTTTTATTTATTAAACATACCAACCACATATCTCCTTCTAATCCATTCTCTCACTTCTCCTGCCAGCCTTTCCTCCTACCCCAGGTCCATCCTATGTCCTTCTCCTAAAATGCAAGACATTTCACAAGGTGTAAGCAAGATATTAAGTTGAGTCAGGTTTAAGATCCTGTTTCCTGCATCAAGGCTATGCAAGATGTCCCTCCATCAGTAATGGATTCCAAAAAGCCAAATCATGCCTCAGGGATAAATCTTAACTCCACTATCAGTGGTCCATTAAAGAGACCAAGCTACACAACTATCTTCTATATGCAGAGGGCCTAGTTGGGCCCATGAAGACACTATACTTCTTGGTCTAAATATCATGAGTTAACACTAGCTTTGTTTACTTCTTTCTCTAGATTTCCCCTTGATGATCTCAACCCCTTTGGTTCAAATAATTCCTTTTCTCTCTTTTTGTCTAGACTCCCAGAGCTTGACCTGGTACATTGCTATGGTTCTCTGCATTTGCTCTTATTAGTTACTGAATGGAAGGATCCAGAAGCATAAGAAGCAAGTATAATGAAGTACAGGTAAGCCATGAGCTCTGTGGCAAGACAAATTAATGGAAATAAATTGAGTTAAGATGTAAAAGATAACTGTCAATAAGCCTGAGCCATAGGCCAAACAGCATGTAATTATTAAAAACATCTGAGTCATTATTTGGGGCTAAGCAGCAGCTGAGCTGAAGGCAGATCCAAACCTCAGGGCTAAGCCAGAACACACAAGTCAGAAAATATTACAATAGGATTATTCTTGTGGATTCCTGGAAATTTACCTAGCACAAGGTTTCTCCCTAACTCCATTATGTCTTCCTATTTTATTGCTCTACCACTCCATCTCTGATTTAGCTCAACCATCCCATTTTCTTATGGTTTTATCCCCCATCCCCTTCCCTCTATTGCTCCCACTCACCCCCAGTTTACTCAAGAGATCTCATTTATTTCCTTTTTTCAGAGAAATTCATGCATTGCTTTTTATAGTCCTTGTTAGCTAAGTTCTCTGGAGCTGGGGTTGCTCTCTAGTTATCCTTTGGTTTACAACTAATATTCACTTATGAGTGAGTACATAACATGTTTGCTTTTCTGAGTCAGGCTTAGCTTACTCATGATAATATTTTCAATTTTTATCAATTTGCCTGTAAATTACATAATATCATTATTTTTTTTTCAGCTGAGTAATAATACCCCATTTTGCAGATGGCCCCAGTTTCTTTGTCCATTCTTTGGTTGAGGGTCATATAGGTTATTTCTAGTTTCTGGCTACTATGAATAAAGTTCCTATAAACATAGCTTAGTAAGTGTCCTCATGGTATGTTTGAGCATCCTTTAGGTAGATTTCCAAGAGAAGGATAGCTGGGGTCTTGAAGAAGGTTGGTTCTAATTACTTTTAGAAGTTTCCCTACT
Source organism: Sigmodon hispidus (assembly GCA_004025045.1). Lineage (NCBI taxonomy): Eukaryota > Metazoa > Chordata > Mammalia > Rodentia > Cricetidae > Sigmodon > Sigmodon hispidus. The sequence goes on from PVIH01005638.1 coordinate 53,561, forward strand.
GTTCTTCAAAGTGACTGTCTATGTTTTCACTACCACTAGCATTGGAGGAGTGTTACTTTGGCTCCAAATCCCCTTCAGCATAAGCTGTCCTTAGTAATTTTGATCTTAGCCATTCTGGCAGGTAGATGAGGGTATCTAAAAGTTGTTTTGATTTGTATTTTCCTGATACCTAAGGATGGTGAGCAATTCTTTAAGTGTCATTTAGCCATTTGAGATTTGTTTTTTGAGAATTCTTTTCAGATCTGTAGCCCACTTTTAATGGAATTGCTTGGTATTTTGATATCTAGTTTCTTGAGTCCTTTATATAATTTTAATATCAGTCTTCTGTCATATGTGGACTTGGAAAAAATATTTTTCCATTTTTTAGGCTGAGTACTGTCTTATTTAACATGTCATTTGTTTTATAGAAGCTTCTCAGTGTCAGGAAATCTCATTTATTAATTGTTGCTTTCAGTGTCTCTAATACTGCTGTTATATTTTGGAAGTAATCTACTGTGTCAATGTTATCAAGGCTATTTCTTACTTACCTACATCCAGATATTGCAGCATCATTTGTTGAAGGTGATTTCCTTTCTTCATTTTCTAATTTTGGCTTCTTCAACCATAATCAGATGGTCATAGGTATGCAGATTAATGTCAGAGTATTTAAATCAATTTCATAGACTTACATGTTGGTTCTTGTGTCAATAACAAGCTATTTTTATTACTATAACTTTATAATAGATCTTTAAATCAGGGATGGTGACTTCTCCAGAAGTTATTTTATTGTACAGAATTATTTTAGTTATCCTGAGTTTTTTATTTTACTGTAAGAAGTTGAGTATTATTCTTTCAGTGTTTTTGATGAATTGTGTTGGGATTTTGATGGGATTGCATTGCATCTGTAGATTGCTTTTGGTATGATTGCCATTTTTATTTGTTGCTCCTACACTTCAATGAGCAGGACAGATATTTTTATTTCTTGATATCTCCTTTCATTCTTTCTTTAAAGACTTAAAGTTCTTATCATACATGTCTTTTATTTTCTTATAGTTTATCCAAGGTATTTTACATTATGTATCTCTGTTGTAAAGACTGATATTTATCTGATTCTTTTTCTCTCCAGTTTATCATTTGTATAGAAGAAAGATTTTTATTTAAGATAATTATGGTATTCTTTCACATTACTAAAGCTGTTTATGAGGTATAAAAGTTTCTTGGTATAAAATCATATGAAAATTGCAAAAGTTTAAATTCTTTCTTTATAATTAGTATCCCCTAATCTAATTTTGTCCTCTTATTATTCTAGATAAAACTTTGCACACTATACTAAATAGATATAGGGATCAGGAGCAATCTTGTCTTCTTCCTGATTGTAGTAAAATTGCTTTGAGTTTCTCTCCATTTAATTTGATGTTGGCTATCTGCTTGCTGTATATTGCCTTTATTATTTACAGATATGTTCCTTATGTTCATGATATCTTCAAGACCTTTATCATAAAAATGTGTCAAACTTTGCCCAAGATTTTTTCAGTATCTAATTAGATAATCATGCATTTTTTGAGTTTGTTTATAAGAAGAACTACATTGACAGAGTTTTACATATTGGGAATCCATGCATCTCTGAGATGAAGACTACTTGATCATAGTGGATGACTTTTTTGATGTGCTCTTGGATTAAGATTGCCAGTATTTTATAGAGATTAGTCTATAATTCTCTGTTGCATCTTTGTGTAGTTTTGGTATCAGGGCCTCAAAAAAAGAGTTTTCCAATGTTCCTTTTCTTTCTATTATGTAAAACAATTTGAGGAGTAATGGTATTAGCTCTTTTTTGAAATCCTGGTAGAATTTTGCACTAAAATCATCTGGCCATGGCTTCTTTTTGGTTGGGAGACTTTTAATGACTGATTCTTTTTTTCTAGGGGTTACAGGTCTATTTAAATTATTTATCTGGTATTGATTTAATTTTTGTTTTTGGTATCTACCCAGAAAATTGCCTCATTTCTTTTAGTTTTTCCAAATTTGTACAGTACAGGTTTTTGAAGTATGACCTTATAATTATCTGCATTTACTAAATTTCTATATTTATGACTTTTTTATTTCTGATTTTGTTAATATGGATAGTATCTCTGTGATTTTTCACGAGTTTGGATAAGGTCTTTCTTACTTGTTGATTTTCTAAAATAACCAGCTCTTTGTTCATTGATTTTTTTTTGTTCTTTTTACATTTTATTGATTTCAATCTTCAATTTGATTATTTCTTGCACTGAAATTTCTCCATTTATTGTTATGAATTTTCATTTTACTACTACTTTCCAGATGTTTCATTAGTTTTGGTATGTTGTGCATTCATTTTCATTAAATTCTAAAAAGTCTTTCTTATTTTTTCCTTGATGCAGTGGTGATTCAACTAAGCATTAATTGTTTTTCATGAGTCTACTACGACAGGCCCACAAAGTCCAGAAAATTTGCTCAAACAAATTGACAAGGCATGAATATAAAGTACTTCCCTATGAACTAACATGGAGTCCACCTAAGGGTCTAGCAATAGGAGCTGCCCAGATTTCGCGGTTGTGTGGCATCTACCTAGCAACAGACAAACAGATTTTATTAGCTCTCCTGATCATACCCAGACAATAAGGAATGGCCTGGGTGCTGAAAGGAGGATTTATAAGGCTCTCTTTATTGCTAAATAAATGAGTCAGCTATTTGTTTTTCACCTGACACCTAGGGTCTGTGCTGTTGATTATGTACTTTCTCACCCCTCATGCATTGGAGCCCTTACAGCTCTGGACAATAGCTACACATGAGATTGTAGGCTTTGTAATTTTTGCTGTTGAATTCTAACTTTTTGCCATATTGAGCTTATAAAGTTCTAAGGTTATTGTAATTTTTTTGTATCTGTTAGAATTTATTTTGTCAAAACATTCAATGGAAAAAAGATAGTATATTTAACAAATGGTGTTGGAATAGCGGGATGGAAGCATGTAGAAAAATGCAAATAGATCCGAGCCTGTCACCCTGCACAAAACTCAAATCCAAGTGGATCAATGACCTCAACATAAACCCAGCCACTTTGAACTTGATAGAAAAGAAAGTGGGAAATACACTTCTATGAATTGGCACAGGCGACCACTTCCTAAATGTAACACCAGTGGCACAGATACTAAGACCAGCAATCAATAAGCGGGATCTCCTGAAGCTAAGAAGCTTCTGTAAAGCCAAGAACACTGTCAATAGGACAAAACGACAGCCTACAGAATGGGAAAAGATTTTCACCAACCCTACAAGTGATAGAGGACTGATCTCTAAGGTATATAAAGAGCTCAAGAATTTAGATCCCAAAACCTTGAATAATCAAATCAAAAAATGGGGTAGGTCTAAAAAGGGAATTCTCAGCAGAAGAATTACGAATGGCTGAAAGGTACCTGAAAAAGAGCTCATCATCTTTAGCCATCAGAGAAATGCAAATTAAAACAACTTTGAGATATCACTTAACACCTGCTATATTGGCTAAGATAAAAGGCACAGATGACAGCCTATGTTGGAGAGGATGTGGATCCATTGTTGGTGGGAGTGTGAGCTTGTTCAGCCACTTTGGAATGCAATATGGTGGTTTCTCAAAAAATTGAGAATCAATCTCCCCAAGGACCCAGCAATATCACTTCTGAGTGTATACCCTAAAGATGCACATTCAGACTCCAAAGGTATTAGCTCAACTATGTTCATAGCAGCATTATTTGTAATAGCAAGAACCTGGAAACAACCTAGATGTCCCTCAACTGAAGAATGCATTAACAAACTGTGGTATATCTACACAATGGAATACTCCTCAGCAGTAAGAAAAAATGATATCCTAAAATTTGCTGGCAAATGGATGGATTTGGAGAATATCCTCCTGAGCAAGGTATCACAAACTCAGAAAGATAAGCAGGGGATGAACTCACTCATTAGTAGTCTCTAAACAAACTAGCAAGAAAAAAACCAAGCATTTTCAAGCTTAAAACCACAACCACTAAACAGCTTGGGATCAGAAACACCCTGGACTGACCCATCGGATCCCACTAAACCTATAGGAACACCTGACTCACTCTTGAGGGAGAGAGAACAAAACAGGATTTGCCAGGAGTGGAGACTGAACTAAGCATTATTCGATCAGTGGGACCATGGGACTGTCTGCTGCCTGCCCAGGGAGGGGATGGGGAGTTGTGGAGAAGAAAAAATGACCTGATGTGGCAGGAGGGGGAAGGGACCTTGAATGGGGATATACAGGGATAGAAAAAAAAAATCCAGTGGGTAAGCTGAACACAAAGTAATTTTATGTGTAGCAAATTATTTACATTATCACCCTTGATAAGTCATGCTTATGATTTTTATTTTCTTTATAGTTATTGTTAACTTATTAGCATTTTAAACTCAATTTACTGTTTTTCTTGATAAATACAAAATTAAAAAAAAAGAATTTATTTTGTGACCAAGTATATGATCAATTTTAGGAAAAGGATTCATGGGGTCCTGAGAAGAAGTTATTTACATCTTTTTAAAATTGTTTGCATGTGCACCATTGCTCCCAGTTCTCCCCCTGTCCCCTGCCACCTCATCACCCCATCCATTCACCAGGAATGAAAAATGTCCCAAGGTGAGTCAGTTCAGTCTGGAATATACAGTTGAGTTAGAACTTAGCCTCTCTCCCCAGTATCAAGGCAGAGTAAGGTGTTCTTCTTTAGGGAATAGGGTCTAAGAAGCTAGTTCATGAACTAGAAACAAATTCTGGTCCAATTGTAAGAGGGAAGTTTAAGAAAATACATTTTTTGGATAGGATGGAAAGATCTGTAGATAAATATTAAGTTGATTTGTGATATAACATTTGTTAAATCCATGATTTCTCTGTTAAGTTTCTGACTGGAAGACTTTTCTATTGGTAAGAGTGGGATGTTGAAGTGTCCCAGTATTAGTATGTGTTGTTCAATATGTAATTTATGATTTAGTAATATTTATTTTACATATGTGCATGTCCTTTTATTTGGGGCATAAGTGTTCAGATTAAGACTTCATATTGATAACTTTTTTCTATAATAAATGTGTAATGTTCTTTTGGTCACTTGAGAATTCATCTTGTTTTCTGTGATGGTTATATATTGTTTTTAAAAAATTATTTATTACGTATACCTGCATATCAAAAGCAGATACCAGATGTCATTATACATAGTTGTGAGCCACAATGTGGTTGCTGGAAATTAAACTCAGGACCTCTGGAAGGACAGCGAGTGCTCTTAATCTTTGAGCCACCTCTCCAGCACTTTTCCAAAGACTTTACTCTAGGGTAGTGTCTGTCTTAAAAATTAGGTGTTTCCAGGTCATTGTTATTATGAATAATGCTGCTATGAATATAGTTTACCTAATGCCTTTAGAGTACAAATATGCATTCTTTGGGTATAGGCCTAATAGTGTTATTGTTGGATCTTTGGAGAGACTGATTCCCAGTTTTATGAGGAACAGCCCTCCTGCATTCCAGAGACACTGAACAAGTTTACACTCCCACCAACAATGGAGGAATGATCCCCTTGCTCCACATCCTCTTCAGCATAAGTTGTCATCTGTGTTCTTGATCTTAGCCATTCTGACAGGTGTCTCAAAGTTGTTTAGATTTGCATTTCTATGATGACTAAAGATGTTGAGTAATTTTTCAAGTGCCTTTGAGACATTTATAATTCTGTTGAGAATTCCCTTTTTAGTTCTGAACCCCATTTTTGATGGGGTTATTCAAGATTTTGGGCTCTAGTTTCTTGACCTCTCTTTATATATTAGAGATCAGTCCTCTGTTACACGTACAGGTGGTGAAAATCTTTTCCCATTCTGTAGGCTGTTGTTTGGTCTTACAATCTACTGCTTTGCTGGTTTTGAAACACAGCTTGTCTAACGCATTCTAACTACAGAATCACAATCTGTTCATGCGTGCTTCTTTCACTTGTGCAAATGCAGTCTTTTAAGGTTTAAGTCTTTATTTTTTATGTATATATTTGCTTCATGTCATATTATATGTACATGTGAATTTCTTCTTACCTTTAATTCTGCTTCTTTAAATCATATTTATATATATGAAAAAATGTTAAAGTAAGATATTTTGCTTAAGGAAGATTTTAATGAGTATAAGTCTAAAAATTATGCATTTACTTCATGTTTCCTAGCGGCTTCTTAGGAGAAAACTTGAATGAAGCTGGATGTGACTATTTCCACTTTTTATAATAGAAATTATTAGTTAGGGAAAATATGTTCTAGTAATCTCCATTTAAAAGAACACAATAAAAGGCTAGACTACTAGAATAAGGCTTTAATGTAAACCTGGCACAATACTATAATGTGAATTTCAATTATTAGAATTCTAAGGAATCCTAATAAAAGTCTTATAAATAATTCAGAACATTTTTACTTTAGAACATTTTGGAAAGTCTGGAATATTATTCTTCATGGCGCATAGTGTCATGTTTAGATTAATTTCTGTTTGCATGGATTTGATATAAAAAATACAAACCATGGTTCATTCAAAGACAGGCAACAAAGGCAAGCAGTCCATAAAAGATCACAATGGAACCTCTATTCATATCTCCTCCAGCAGAAATGAAAGCAATTCGAACAACTGATCTCTATTCTGAGTTTCTATGCACTCAACCAAAAATCAGGTTGAAAGTAAACAAACAATCAAAAATCAGAATACTCCAGCTAGCCAGCAGACACTTGATGACGTAAGACATCTTTGAATTCATCAGCAAATGATTCTTCAAAATATTACATAAAGAGAGACATATTAATAGGACAGCTTAATAGTATTTCTACAGAGTAATGTTTTTATCTCAAAAGCATTTAAACTGCTCTAAGTAATGCATTATTGAAAATATAATATGGCTTTTGTGATGAAAGAAAGTAGTCGATTGTTTCAGTCTTTGTTGTTGCACATGATACAGTCCTACCGCAGAACAACATAAAATAACTGCTTTCATTGTTTCTGATACTCTATGCAGTCTGTACTTGCCTGGAAAGTTCTGCCAAATAAGATAGTAACTGGACCTGTTTTCATCTGGACTCTTAACTATGGTGACCAGAGAATTCACTTAAGTGTCAGGCAATTAGAACTAGATTCCATCAGTAGGACAATAGTGACTGGTGTCAACTGTTGTCCCTTCAGAAGCCTCTCTGTGTACTTCTGGCTTCTCACAGACACTATTCCAGCACGCAGAAAGTTTCAACTTTATTCTCTTTATGTTATTCATGTAGAACTCATGTCTAGTACATTCCTTTGGATTCGTCAAGTCTCAAGGTCATCCCAGATTTAAGATCAGATGTATGGTAAGAAAAGATGAAAAGAAAATCTGTGTTCTTGTGAAATAAACACAGATATGTTTATAAGGGGAGAAGAAAATTTGTTAGATGGTATTTAGATTCAAGTTGATAACAATGTACATACCTAAAATTATAGAAACATTACAGAACAATGAACCATTCAATAATAAAACTAAACAGAAATTTACAAGAATGTATCCTATTTATATCAGCCACACTATAAAGATAACTCAGTTCTTTATCAAAGATATTAATTTTTAAATAGAGAATAAAATTATGGATTGGACATATTATTTTGTTCGTCTTCATTCATTATGCATTCAGTTGGTGTCTTTCTTGGACCAAATTTTCATCACACATTCAACTTAAAAAATTACACCTGTGTTTAATCTCAAGAGTGGCCTTCATCTAATATCTATTACTATTACAACATGGACCTTATTCCATGTTGTAGCACAATATACACACATCTTTACATGTGTGTAGTCATATATGTGGAATATAAACCTATTTACATGTCTATAGGTACATGTTTATATGTATTTGAAGATGAAAAATTAATAATGATGCTGCCCTCAAATGCTTTCTCATTTATTTATTAAAGCAGAGTCTCTCACTAAATCCTAAGGTTGAAAATCAGCTAGCAATTCTAGGATTTCCTTATTGCTGTGATCTCTGGAGATTCAAACCCACAGAGCCATACCCTAAACCCTGCATAAGTTTGTGAACAAAGAGAACTGATTGTCAAGCTGTAAAAAGCAGGAGGATCAGCCCATTTTATTATGTTTTCTGAGAGTTCATAAGTAAAATTCTTAACATTTTTATTTATCTCATAGGACTAAGGAAGCAATCCTGAGAGAGAAAGTTATCTTTAGATAGTTCATTTTTATGTCTTATATATATATATATATATAAATAAAAAACCTGTATATCTTAGAAGTTTCTGAGTAATTTAAGATTCTAATCAATTATACTAATAACTTGCTAAATATGTGAAAAATGAACAAGGAACAAAAGTAAGCTCAAAATAAAATGTATATCATCTTAGAAAAATATAAACAATTAATTTTCTATTTAGTTTGGCCAGAAACAATTTAAAGAAAGATTATTTATTTCTACAGATCTACTAATATTTTAGTCTATATGTTATATTTTAATTTTAAAGTATTTTAAATGTATTGATTATTCTCAAAGACAATTCTGTAAACCAAACTATTCGCTCACCTAGAATTAGTGTTTGAAGAATTTATCACTTGATATGAGAATAAAAAAATAAAATCTTATAAAATGGCAAACATACTACTTTATGTAACATAAAACTTATTCTTGCATCATACTTAGTTCATATGAGGTTTTTAAAGAAATAGGAAGGTACAGATCTCGATAGAAGTTTCAGCCAAAGTTAAATGAAGACATTAAAAAGGGAAAAATCATTCACTTAGCTCCAAATCCAGGAGGATGCCAACTGCCAGTGTCAATAAAGTTACTCTGTGTTTTATGAAGTCCATAAATGCTGTGTAAAGAAAATATTTTTAATTGATTACGGTCTTTATTTTTTTTATTTACAGATATATTCACATATAACACCCTTACAAATAATAAGGCCAAAATTCTGCACTTGAAATAGAATCAGCTACTATGATTTGAACCTTTTCTCATGCTGCAAAGTATAACTAAGACTTTCCTTCACAGTATAGCAGATTCATTCAAATTATGCTTTGAGTTCTTATGTATGAATAATTTCACATATAAGATTTCTCGTTTTGTTACTAAGAACTTTACTACATCCTTTTTCCTATTCAGTTTTCTAGTGCTCAAGTTCTTGTAGGCATGTTATTCTGAATCACATTCAAAGGGGAGCTACATTACCTAGCTCATTTTTACCATCACTTTCTATTCAAAGGACTCAGGCCTCTTCAGGACTTACCTTCTTTGTCTTCTCTTCCTTTGATTTATTTTTCTCTTAAGACAAATACAATCTATTTCTTCTTTAGCAATATAATTCTCTCTTTTGTACACTACATTCTAGTATTACTATTTATTTTAAAATAAAACATTACCTCCTGTGTAGAGGGAAGAAATTCATTAGACACAGGAAGCTACAGAAACTTTTTAGAAATGCTTAAATATCTTACAAACTGAAGATGACTCCAGAAGTTACCAAAACTTCTAGAAGGATCATAAGGTCTCTTTCCATGGTAATATAACAGTAAATAATTACCAGGCAAAGCCAGGGAGGGGTAGAGTTTTTAGTGAAGCTACCAAAATATATGGCATGGAGTTCCATAGATATATGTTTTAAGAGTAGTTGCTCAAAATGTGGCAAAGTTGTTGGTAATGAAAATTCCTTTAAGCTAACCATACTTCTCTAAGAGACACAATAAACTCAAGGGCTCACCAACCTTGCTTTTTTTGTAACTGTTAAATCAGTAGTCTGAGCACTTTTAGTGGTAACTAAATGTTAGTCTATACATTTTGCTAAAAAAAAGATCACACACCATATATTCTTACCATTGCTCAACCACATTAATTTATAGAATTTGTAACAAGTCTCAAACAAATTAACTATCATGATATTCTCATCAGAGTGAATGTCACATACTGTGACTTTACTTTTAATTTTCCCCTAAAAATCACAAAACATAAAACTACCATAAGAGGCAGGGACTTGGAAATCAGATTGTTCAAATCCCATTTCTGTATTAGCAGCTATAAGATTTGAAATTTTCATTTAATTCCTATGCTTTAATTGTTTTCAGTGGAGGTACAGTGAGAACATCAATTCTAAAACCAAGGCTAGCATATCACACCAAAATATCAGAAACTAAATTATTTCTATGAAAAATATAAGTATTATTGTTACATATTCAAATTTATTTTCTATTTTATTAATATAATGCTGGGAGGCCCTGCTGACTGAAAAATGATCACAGTCTATCCTTCCTGGCCTGGCAGTTTTTTCCAAAGCTTAATGACATGGGACATTTTCTCTCCCCACAAGAACTTCCTGCTCTCTACCTGCCCTTATATAGAGAATACCCCTGGCATGATGGACTGATTATGTCTGAAAGCTGTCTCTAAGACAGATTCCTGATTTATCTTTACCTTCACCCTTGGCATGGATTCCTGCTAGAAGATGGCTAGGTTGTATATATGGTAACTAAGACTCAAACTAGGAGTTCTACTATAGGACCCTTATGGCACATATGAAACCTTGAGATAGGAATATACCACTTAATGCAAATTAGTTTGTCTCCAAAATACGCAATCATATATACTTCCTATACTTTGAAATAAAGTTAAGCAGATTCACTGAAGTCTCTGCTAAAGGTCTCACTCTCCATCATTTTCATGTGCCAATCAAGTGTCTCTATCATTGCTTCTGTTCCTTTGTCTTCTTAGGCTAATGGCCAACAAACTGATTTCCTGGTGGAATACCATTTTAATTGAAATTTTATATAAAAGCTTTTTAACTTTTATATAAGTTTATATAAGGTTATAAGAAATTATAAACCATTTGGATATAAATAAAAACAAACATAAATTTAAAAAAAAAGAGATGAAAGATCTAGCTAGCAATGTATCTGAGACATAGGTCAAACAGGATAAAAATTAATACAAGTGTCTGAATCATTTTGGGGGGGAAAATAGCCACAGGCTGGTCAAACCTCTGGCCCAGACAGGGTCAGATATCTCATGTGACAGATAGCATCCTTGGGTGGGCCCAAAACACTGGCATAAAGCCAGATAAAGCTTAAAAAGGTGTTCAGGAGCACAGAAACTGAGCTAAAAGCGGCTTCTGAATTGTATCCCTGAAGTGGGTCATAGTACAGAGATTCTGGGTATTTGAGAATGAATTCAAAATGACAAGTCCATAACAGGCAGCTTAAAGAAAAATGTCAATTAACATAATTTTATAATTTTGTTCTGTTTTTTCATTTTCTTTTTTTTTCTTTTTCTTTTTTATTATGTATAAAGTCTTACGTTTTATCCATGTATCCCCTTGTTCAAACTCCCTTCCCTCTCCTACCCCTCCCAGTCACTCTCTCTTCTCCCCATCTCCTTATTTCCTCCCCAGCAAGGGCAGGAGGTTCCAAGGTCCCAATGAGGCTAAGTTCAGCATCTACTCCAGGCAGATTCACTTTCCTCATTCCAACATCAAGACTGGGTAAGGTGGTCCTCTGGAGAGAATGAGCTCCAAGGTGCTGGTCCAAGGTGCTTCAGATCCCATGAGGCACAGTGGTTGTGATTTGTAGCTTGAACATGCTCCGCTTATTGTTTAAAGTCCACTAATGAGTGAGTACATCCTCTGCTTATCTAGGTTTGTGACACTTTGCTCAGGAGGATACTCTCCAGATCCATCCATTTGCCTGTAAATTTTAGGATATCATTTTTTGTTACTGCTGAGTAGTACTCCATTGTATAGATGTACCACAGTTTGTTAATCCATTCTTCAGTTGATGGGCATCTAGGTTGTTTCCAGGTTCTAGCTATCACAAATAATGGTACTATAAACATAGTTGAGCTAATGCCTTTGGAGTGCGAATGTGCATTTTAGAGCTTTCATCTCAATTCAATTCATTTCCATTAATCTACCTGGCCATATGGCCTGGTTCGTGGCTCTGCTAAATTCCTTACATGGTTCTTCTTTGGTGGCTGGAATGAGTCTGTCTTACTTTGCCCCCCTGCTACCTGGACCTTAATTTCTCCATCTACTTCTGTGGTGTTGAACACAGGCTGAAAGAGTCTCTTTATTTACAGAATGATATTCACAGCATACAGATGAACAATCTCATCTCATATCTTTCTTTTTAACTACTTTTAATAAAATGTACTTTGATGCATTTTTTAAAATCATTCATTAAATTTAGGTATAAATTTGCTATCTAAAAAATCACCAGTTTTTTCAGATTCATAAATTTATTGAAACAAATTTATAATGTATGTCTTTATGATTTCTGGAATTTTATTCATATCAGATATAATGTTTGCCTTTCAATTTTTAGTTTTATTGAAGTAGGTCTTCCCTATTTTGTTTACTTAGGTTAAGAATTTGCAAATCATATTTTTTTTAAAAAAAGGAAAGAAAGAAAAAGAAAACAAAACAAAAATAAAATAAAATGTACTTTGTAAGCACTGCCCATCTGATAATCATTTGTCAATGTCAATATTTAATTGACTTCTGGCTTCATTTTCAATGCTCATATTAGTACCTTGTCACTAACATAAATGTTAGACAATGCAAATTTATTATTTTACAATGGTAAGTGCCAAAATAAGAAATTATTCTCACTCTTTGAAAACTGAAATGTAAGTAGTATGTCAATGTTTCTGGAAAACCATAAGGAGATTGTTGTAATAAGTTTTTCCGGGCCCGTTTTGGGTCCAGGAGGTTTGTGCCTGGAGTTTGTAACCTGGCACCATGCACTGAAGCAACAGTGGTTTGGAACCTGGTCTGCGTGCCCGCGGCTTTTGTCCCCCAAAGAAAACGAATCACATGCTTATATTACTTCATACTGTTTGGCCCATATCTTAAGCACATTACTAGCTAGCTCTTTCATCCCAATTCAACCCATTTCTATTAATTTGTCCACCACGTGGCTCCCAGCCCATGACTGGCCGGTATCTCTACATGTCTGTTCCTCGTGGGGGTCTGATGGTGACTGACTAATTCCACCCTTTCCTACCTGCCTGCCCTCTGATTCTCTACCCACTTCTACAGTCCTGTGCATGGGCCCAAACAGTTCTTTATTTACATCATACAGAAAACATTCTACCACATTTCCTCTTTTCTGTCTAATTAAAAAGGAAGGTTCCAATTTCCATATAGCAAAATTACAACAAAACAACTCTCAAGCAGGAATTACAGTCACAATATCCAATCTATTTGTATTCCAAAATTAAAGAGAATATTCCATTATCTACCTTATCATTGTGAGTCTAAAATTTCACATTTAATATACTTTTTAAACTAAAATGAACTATACCTATAATTACTAAACCTTCAACCACATCAAAGATCATAGAAGGATTTATTATTATCTAAATAAACAGGAAGTTCAAGCAACTTCCAAAGTCTAGAAAATGACAGAGATGACATTTGTCTGCCTGGACAGTCACTCAAAGTTCCTTTGTAACTTTGGGGCATCCATCTTCAGCCTATATGGCCCAAAAGTCTCTGGCATACCTTACAGTGATGCAGGAAATCTGACACAGTCTATCAGTCGCTTCTCCTTGTATCCTGAAGAATGTCTGGTAATGTTTTCTGCAAAGCAGGAACCTGAAGAACCATCTCGGCTTGTTCTGCCAACGTTCAGAGGTCACTTTCCTATGGAACCTGCATGTCCAGTTTATACAGCATACTATCAAGCAGTCAATACCAAAACAGTTTCTTGTCCAGTGGCTAACTGTTGCCACAAAGTAAATTCCACATGAAGTTTCTTCAATGCCCATCATTTTCCTGAAATACATTGGTGCTGCCAGGAACAGACCTGTCTCACTGTCCAGAAAAGTCTAAGTTCTTAAAATATTTTAAATGTCATATTCTGCATGTCTTTGAAGTGTTTGAAGACTACCTATGTAACTGAAATATATCTTTGCATACCTATAAAAACCTAGCTAACATGACTATAAGCTTGGTTATCATAGATGACTATTAATCTGCATTTCTCCATTAAACATTGCAATTTTAAATGAGTCACATGAGCATCATACCTTAATCAAGAGTAGAAAAATACATACAGCATAACAAAATTAACCTTAAGTTTATATCAATGAATCAAAATCCACTTATCTTTTCTAATCATTCCTATATCATATCTTATCCTCCCTCCTTTTTTTTTTAAGATTGACTATGACCATTAACCACTTATAATGAAAACAAACATTAATTAATAAGTAAAATTTTTGGGAAATTGGATGAAGCTTTCTTTCTTTTACTACTTCCTGCTGTCAAAGGACAATGACAATCTCATGGAGTCTTGGGGCTGGATCATCTCAACTGGCAATCTTGGAAGCTGATTTTCTCATCAGAGAATTTCAGGTGGCCTTGGCAAATGGAACCACATTTGCTTAGAACCAATCCACAGGTTTTGATCTTCTGTGGAGACAAAGGCAGAAACTCTTTTCCCGAGTAACATATTCTTATAAACAGATTTTAAAGTCAAGACATCTTTAAAATGTAAGTATTGGTTTAACTTAGCAGCCTTAGCAATCAATTGTCTGTCTGCAATTAGCTCATTAAAAGATAAAAAATTAAGAGAAAACGCAATAACCATAATCCAGACTCTGTTTATCTGCCATCTTCATGTGGCCATTTTATCTTTATTTCCTTATTTCTCTTTCTTAAAGGGTTTCTTTACCCCCTTTTTTTCTTTTTGTCTCTATCTCTCTCTAAAGCCTATGCATATTTTACATACATTGTACCCCGTTTAGAGGTTTTGAGAGTCTAAATCTGTTTTATTGAGAATTCTTAATCATTTTCTAACTCAAAGATCTTTTAAAATCTCATATCACTTTAATTGCTGACTCTGCCCCTTTTGGCTGTGTTTCAATATGGCAGAGCCCGCTGCTGGCAGCCAGACCTGACTCAGACAATGCTGCTACCAGAAAAACCTTTTTAAACTGTTTCCTTTCTGTTCAGTATAAGCAGAAACCTTAAATCAATCACACTTGTGCCAATCCTGTCGGGAAACGTATGAGTTTGAGCTGTGTGCCACGGATGTGCCATTTTTAAATTTCTGCCTGAACACCATGCTGTCTCTGTACCATAAATCAATTCAAATATGCAATTCAGAAAACCATTTTAAACTTTCTCAGGCTTTATGTGGGTGTTCATGCCCAACGTTGGGAAGCCATCTGTTGTAATAAGATTTCCCGGCCCATTTTGGGTCCAGGAGGTTTGTGTCCGGAGTTTGTAACCTGGCGCTGTGCACTGCAGCAACAGTGGTTTGGAACCTGGTTTCCACACCCACGGCTTTTGTCCCTCAAAGAAAATGAATCACATGCTTATATTACCTCATACTGTTTGGCCCATATCTTAAGCACATTACTAGCTAGCTCTTTCATCCCAATTCAACCCATTTCTATTAATTTGTCCACCACGTGACTCCCAGCTTGTGGCTGGCCGATACCTCTACATGTCTGTTCCTCGTGGGGTTCCTATGGTGACTGACTAACTCCACCCTTCACCTACCACCCTGCCCTCTGATTCTCTACCCACTTCTATGGTCCTGTGCATGGGCCCAAACAGTTCTTTATTTACATAATACAGAAAACATTCTACCACAGGAGATTCACTCTCTGTCTTATTCATATTTATATTTTATAAGCTTATTATAATTTGAATTTGAATTTGTTGCTCAAAATTTTCTTCCATCATCAAAGCAAGCTTGGTTTCTCAAGTATGATACACAATGCTATATCTTTTAATTAAATATTAAGCAAATCTATTCAATAATTTTTAAATTGTGAATAAGTAACTCAAGACAATTTTTGTCCTTACCTAAATCCAATGACATTATTTTGGTGTATATTATAGCACCTACAACTTATATTAAGCTGGATATATGTAGAACTTGCATATTATAGCATCTAGAATGTCCTTGACACTCAGTATTACATTTCATTTTATTTTCTTCCCAATTTAATATCATTTTAGCACATTAATATCTATCAGTATTTAACTCACAAGGATCAGTTAATTGAAAATTATAGAAATAAGAGTGCTAATTGAATGAAATGGATTGCTTACATTTATTTCTTGTCTTTAAATTATTTTATCTTTTTCACCTGTATAAATCTTTTCTAATCATTTTTTACTATTTTCTTTGTTTTCTATTTCTTTTTATTATGAAAAAAGTCAATTTTTTATCCAGGTATTCCCATGTCCAAGCTCCCTTTCTCCTTCCAACCCTCCCAGTCATTCACTCTTCTATCAGTTTATCTCATCCCCAGCAATGGCAGAAGGGCACAAGTTGCCAAGGTGGCTTAGTTCAACATCCATTCCAAGCAGATTCATTTTCCTCACCACACATCATGACGGACTCAGGCATTCCTCTGGAAGGAATGGGCTCCAAGGTGCCAGTCAAAGGTGTTTCAGATCTCAAGCTGTTCAGTGATTGTGGTTTGCAGCTTGGCAATACTTAGATTTTCTTTTGCTTAAAGTCCACTAATGAGTGAGCATATTCCCTATTTGTCTTTCTGAGATTGTGAGACCTCACTCAAGGGGATATTCTCCAAATACATTCATTTGCCTGCAAATTTTAGGATATCCTTTTCAAGAACTGCTGAGTAGTACTCCATTATGTAAATACACCATACTTTGTTAATCCCTTCTTCAGTGGAGGGGCATCTAAGTGGTTTCCAGGTTGTTGCTATCACAAATAATGGTGCTATGAACATAGTTGAATTAATGCCTTTGGAATGCAAATTTGCATCTTTTGGGTATATGCCCAGCAGTAGTATTGCTGGGTCTTTGGGTAGATTGATTCTCAGTTTTCTGAGAAATTGCCATACTGTATTCCAGAGGGTCTAAACCAGCTTACACTCCCACCAACAATGGAGGAGTGTTCCCCTTGCTCTGCAACCTCTCCAGAATAGGCTGTTATCAGTGTCTTTTATCTTAGCCAATCTAACAGGTATCAGGTAGTATCTCAAAATTGTTTGATTTGCATTTCCCTGATGGTTAAAGATGATGTGCACTTTTTCAAGTGCCTTTCAACCATTCATAATTGTTCTGCTGAGAATTCCCTTTTTAGTTCTGAACTCCATTTTTTGATTGGGTTATTCAAGGTTTTGGGCTCTAGATTCTTGAGTTCTCTCTATATTTTAGATCAGTCCTCTGTCACTTGTAGGGTTGGGGAAAATCATTTCCCATTCTGTAGGCTGTCGTTTTGTCATATTGACAGTGTTCTTGGCTTGATAGAAGCTTCTCCATTTCAGGAGGTCTCACTGAGTGTTGTTCTTAGTGTCTGTGCCACTGGTGTTGTTATATTTAGGAAGTGGTCACCTGTGCCAATTTGTTGCAGGGTATTTCCCACTTTTTTCCTATTAAGTTCAAAGTGTCTGGGTTTATGTTGAGGTCTTTGTTCCATTTGGATTTGAGTTTTGGGCAGGGTGACAGGCTTGGAACTATTTGCATTTTTGTACATACTACCATCCAGCTATGCCAACACCATTTGTTAAAGATACTATCTTTATTCCATTGAATATTTTGGGCCTCTTTGTTGAAGATCAGGTGTTCATAGGTTTTTGTGTTAATGCCCGGATCCTCAAATGGATTCCATAGATCCACAAGTCTGTTTTTATGCCAGTACCAGGCTGTTTTTATTCCTGTAGCTCTGTAGTATAACTTGAAGTCAGGGATGGTGATGCCTCCTCAGGTTTCTTTGTTGAGCAGAACTCTTTTGGCAATACTAGTTTTCCTGTTATTCCAAGTGAAGTTGAGTATTGTTCTTTCAACATCTGTAAAATATTGTGTTGATATTTTGATGGACAGTGTATTGAATCTGTAGATTGCTTTTGGTAGAATTGCTATTTTTACTATATTGATCCTACCTGTCTAGGAACATGGGAGAACTTTCCATTTCTTGACATACTCTTCAATTTCTTTCTTCAGTGATTTTAAATTTTTGTCAAATAGATCTGTTACTTCTTTGGTTTTAGGTACTCCAAGGTATTTAATGCTATTTGTAGCTATTATAAATGGTGATGTTTCCTTTACTTCTTTTTCAGCCCTTTTATCTTTACTATATAGAAGGGCGCCTGATTTCCTTCAGTTAATCTTGTATCCTTCTATATTGCTGAAGGTGTTTTTCAGCTGTAGAAGTTCCCTGGTAGAACTTTATGAGTCACTTATGTATACAATCATATCATCTGCAAATAGAGATAGTTTCACTTCTTCTTTTCCAATTTTATCACCCTAATTTCCTTTCATTCTCTTATTGCTTTAGCTAAAACTTCAAGAACTATATTGAATAGATAATGGGATAGAGGACTGCCTTGTATAGTTCCTGATTTTAGTGGGATTGCTTTGGGGTTTTTCTCCATTAAGTTTGATACTGGCTGTCGGCTTCTTGTAACTTGCCTTTATTATATTTAGATATTTTCCTTTTATTCCTAATCTCACCAGAGCTTTTATCATAAAAGGTTGTTGAATTTCATCAGAGGCTTTTTCAGCATCTAAAGATATAATCATGTGATTTTTTTCCCTTTAATTTGTTTATATGATTGATGACCATCATGAATTTTTGTATGTTGATACAACACTGCATTTTAGTATTGAAGCCTACTTGGTCATTGTGGATAATATTTTTTACATATTGTTGTATACAATTTGCCAAAATTTTGTTGAGAATTTTAGTATCAATATTCATGAGGGAAATTGGTCTGTAGTTCTCCTTCTTTGTTGTGTCTTTGAGTGGCTTGGTTTTTGGGATAATTGTGGCCTCATAAAAGGAATTTGGTAATATTCCTTCAGTTTCTACTGTGTGAAATAGTTTGAGCAGTAATGGTAGTAGTTCTGCTTTGAATGTCTGGTAGAATTCTGCACTGAAACGACCTGGACCTTGGTTTTTTTACCTGGAGGCTTTTTATAATAGCTTCAATTTCCTTTAGGATTGTAGGTCTGTGTAGGAAATTGATCTGTTCTTCATTAAATTTTGGTACAAGGTACCTGACAAAAAGCTGTCCATTTCTTATAGGTTTTCCATTTTTTTGGAATATAGATGTTCAAAGTGTAACCTGATATTTCTCTCAATTTCCTGAGTGTCTGTTGTTATTTCTTTTCATTTATGATTTTGTTGATCTGGATACTCTCTCTCTCTGGTTTTTGATTAGTTTGGATAAGGGCTTATCTATTTTATTTACTTTCTCAAAGAACCAACTTTTTGATTCATTAATTTTTGTATTGTTCTTTTTTTTTCAATTACATTGAATTCAGCTCTAAGCTTGATTATTTCTTGCCATTGACTCCTTCTAGGTGAGTTTGCTTCTAATTATTCTAAGAAATTCAGCAGGGCTGTTAGTTCTCTAGTGTGTAATTTCTCTAGGTTTTTCATATAGGCATCTAGTGCTATGAATTTTCCTATTATGTTTGCTTTCATTGTGTCCACAAGTTTGGGTATGTTGTGGATTTATTTTCATTATATACTAGGAAAATTTTGATTTCTTTCTTAATTTCTTACTTGACCCAGAGATGGTTCAGCTGAGTGATATTTAGTTTCCATGAGTTGGTAGGCTTTCTGTGATTTTTGATGTTGTTGAACTCTAACTTTAGGCCCTGGTGGTCTGATATGATACAAGGGATTATTTCCATTTTCTTGTATCTGCTAATATTTGCTTTATGACCAATTATGTGGTCAATTTTAGTGAAAGTTCCATGAGGAGCTGAGAAATATGTATATTCCTTTGCATTTGTGTGGAATCTTCTGTAGTAATTTAATAAATCCATTCACATCATAACCTCTGTTATACTCCTTGTTTCTCTGTTGAGTCTCTGTCAGGCTGAAATATTCAAATGTGAATGTGGGGTATTGAAATCTCCTCTTTACCAATTTTTTTCTGTGATGAATAAGGAATGACCATCTTGCTTTTAGCTTAATGTCTACTTTGTTAGATATTAGAATGTCAACTTCAGCTGGCTTCTCAGGAACATTTGGTTGGAAAAATATTGTCCCAACCCTTTACTCTGACCCTGTGTCTGTCTTTGTGTTTGAGGTGTGTTTCTTTTATGGTGCAGAAGGATGGCTTCTGTTTTTGTATCCATTTTGTTAGTATGTGTCTTTTCATAGGTGAGTTGAGTCCATTGATATTAAGGGATATTAGTGACCACTGATTGATGTTTCCTCCTATTTTTGGTGTTGCTTGTATGTATTTCCTTTCTCTAGGTTTTTCTTCTGTGGTATCATTGTGGTTTCATGGCTGTATCTGTGATCATTAGGTTGGAGTTTTCCTTCTAATGCTTTCTGGAGGGCCAGATGTAGATCAGTATTTTTTCAGTCTGACTTTGTCATGAAATATCTTGTTTACTCTATGACGATTTATAATTTTGCTGGGTATAATAGTCTAGGTTGGCAGCCATGCTCTTTTAGTCACTGTATAACTTCTGACAAAGCCTTTCTTGCTTTCATCATTTCCCTTGTATAGTCAGGAGTTATTCTGATAGGTCTGCCTTTATAATAAGTTGGCCCTTTTGTATTGTAACTCTTAAAATTTTTTCTTTTTTTTTTTGTATGTTTTTTGGCTTGATTGTCATGTGACAAGCAGACTTTTTTGGTGGGGTCATATCTAATGTGTTCTGTAAGCTTCTTGTATCTTTATAGTCATTTCCTTCATTAAGGTAGGAAAAATTTCTTCTTTGATTTTATTAAATACATTATCTGTGCTTATGAGCTTGTATTCTTCTCCTTCTTCTATTCCTATTATTCTCAGGTTAGGTGTTTTTATTGTGTCCCAGATTTCGTGAACATTTTGTGTTATGGCTTTTTTGATTTTAGTATTTTCTTTGACTGATGTATTTATTTCTGCTACTTAGTCTTTTACTCCAGACCAGAGATTCTCTCTTCCATCTCTTGGATGATGTTGGTTAAGTTTGTATCTGTAGTTCCAGCTCTTTTCTTCAGATTTTCTATTTCCATCTTCGCCTCAGGTTGTGCCTTTTTTATTGTTTCTATTTCTGTTTTTAGTTTCTGGAATATTTCCTTCATTTTTTGGTTTACCTTTTCTTGATTTTCTTTCCAGGATTTGTTCATCTCTTCCAATTTTTTGTTTGCATTTTCTTCTATTTCTTTATGAATATTTTTTATATCTTCTTTGAAGGCTTCAGTAGTCTTCATAAAGATGTTTGGTGTTGTTTCTTTCTATTTCCACTTCATTGCTCCGTTCAGGTCTTGTAGTTGTAGAACCACCAGTTTCTTCTGGTGTTGCCTTGTTGTTCTTTATATTGCTATATGTATTTTTGCACTGGTGCTTTCCCATTCCTTCAGTGGTTTACGATTAGACAGCTCCTAGTATGTTGTGGCAAGAGGACTTGTGTTTCTCCTGTCTCCTCTGACCAAATGGTCTTCTCAATCTCTGACTCTGCTCTGGACAGGTGTCTGAATTTCAAATCTTCAATCCTTCTCTGATGATGTAGTTTGCCCTGGAGGCAGGGCCCGACCATGCAAGGTCCCCTCTTTTAGGTGTGACTGGAGGAACCCCTCACCACCAAACCCTAGCTCCTGTCTGCTAGGGAAAGCTGAGATCAGGTTGTAGGAATTGACTCTGGTCCAGAAGCGTGGTGGTTCAGGTGCTGGAATCTGCTTACTTCCCATCCACCCATTCAAGAAAGTGCTCACACATGATTCTTTCTCTTTTCTCTTTCACTTCTCTGCCACATCTGTTTCCCGCTAATAAACTCTAGTGTGGTACTCCTTGTATTGAGATTCTATGCACATGCAAAAACCAACACCAAGGCATTCTAACCTAGGGTTATCATAAAACATTTCTGTAATAGAATTCAGGAAAATTCTTTTCAGCAATACTAACATATCTCTAACCATAGGTCCTCATCATTATATTTAAAACTCCTACATTGCTGAAGTCCTGTTAGTTTACATTTGAATATGAGACATTGGTACCCAAGTGATATATGAATTCAGTCTTTTATTTATTTATTTATTTATTTATTCATTCATTCATTCATTATTTTTATGAATAAAGGCATATTTTTATCCATTTATCCCTTGTTTAGACTCCCCCTTCCACCCCTACCCATCACTCACTCTTCTCCCCATCTCTTTATCTCCTCGTCAGCAAACTCAGGAGATCCCAAGGTACCAAGGTGCTTAGTTCGACATCCACTTCAGGCAGATCCACTTTCCTCATCCCAATATCAAGACTGGTTCAGGTGAACCCCTGGAGGGAACAGACTCAAAAGTGCTGGTCCAAGGTGTTTCAGATTCCAAACTGTACAGTTGTTGTGGCTTGCAACTTGGACATTCTTAACTTTTTGTTTACAACTCCTGTTTATCTTTCTTTGTTTGTGATACCTCATTCAGGAGGATATTCTTCAAATCCATACATTTGCCTGCAATTTTAGGATGTCATTTTTTCTTACTGCTGAGTAGTACTCTATTGTGTAGATGTATCACAGTTTGTTAATCTATTCTTCAATTATTTGCATCTAGGTTTTATCCAGGTTCTTGCTATTATAAAAATGTTGCTTTGAGCATATGTCATATGGGAGCATAATACAATGAAATATTTCTAAAATATATACATACATAAAGGCAATTAAATGAAATTAGCAAATAATTGTGAAGAAAGAGCCACCTAGACATCCCTTGACATCACATGTTGGAACTAAATGCTTGGGATTGGATAGAAGTAGGAAAGAAAACTGAATCATTCACAAAAATAATATAAAGCCCAAAGGAAACTTTTACAGATTTTTTGCAGAGATTATCTGCAGTAGAAAATAGGATACTACTGGAATTGGAAGCAAGGTTAATTATAATCGAATCCCTGGCATTTGAGAACACTAATACACAATGCAAAAAAATTATAAGATCGTTAAAAGTAAGGTCAGCACTCTTAGAGGATTGGATTCATGAAACAATTACTGCAGATTCTTGTGAAGGTTATGATAATTGGGTAGGAGAGGTCATTTATAGAGGTATAAGGAAAAGGCAAAATGTTAAATGCTATAATTGTAGAAGACAATGTCTTATACAAAGAAATTATAATCAAAGTGTTCACAGAAACAGTGCCTTTGTAAGGAATAATCACAAGAGAACACCTCTCCCTTCTGGAGTAAGTAGGAGGTGTAGAAAAAGTGGGTGACTGTCCAGGCAGCCAGCTGTTTCATTTCTTATAATTTTGGAAGTTGCTATTTGCTTAGTATTATTTCCTTCTTCAGTCTCTGAAGAATTTGAAGATGAGATAGTTAATAGTTATAGTTATCTAGGGACAGTTTTACAAAAGAAGCTCACTTAAAAGTTAAAGTGTATAAGTTTAACTGACATTAAAATACAGTTTTTGATTAGTAATGGAAGTTAGATACAAAGTTGATTTTGTACAATACTTTGAAATCACCAAAATAGGATAAATAATGGAATACTTTCTTCAAATTTGTCAATTGTTAATGAATTGGACATTTCTCATGTAATTATTGTTTGTATATTATTGTACCTATTGTATATGGTATTTCCTATGTTAGTAATAACTTTATTTTTTTATTTTTGACACAAAAGGGTATATGTGGATCTTTGTTAGATATTTAATAAATCCTGAAATATCAGAGGCAGCACACATTCAAATCCAAGGCAGATAGCTCAAGAAATTCTTGATCCTTGAATATAAGTATAAACAGCTGAGAGCCAATCACACACACCTTTAATCCCAGTACAGAGAAAGCTAGGAGTGGTTACCTATACCCTTAATCCCATAACTCCAGAGACAGAACTTCATATGTTTCTATAAATTCAAGGCTACATGCCTTTAATCCTAACCTGGATGGGATAGGGTATATAACGGCTCATAGAAACCCAGCAGTGGCAAAAGTGACAGGCAGAAGCAATCAGGAGCAGAGGGGAGAAATTTGTAAGACATCTGGGTAAGAATTGACTGTGATGCTTCCTCTCTCTGATATTTCAGTCTTTCACCACAATTTGTCTCTGAGTCTCATTTTATACAATCTAAATTTATGAAACTAGATGAATGCATTAGTTTTATCTTATATTTTATTATTATCCCTTAAAAGTCTATTTGTTTTATGTTTGTTTGTTTGTTGCCACAGGGAGTTTAACTATGCTCCAGTAAGTAAATAAGCAGCATGAATGGGCAGTTTGTAAATGGGGAGATCATAACAGTGGGCATGATTCTGATAGTTCTGATATCTGTGTCTGATGGGATGCATGATGTAAAAACACCAAATAATAAATAAATATATACAAAAAATTAAATAAATAAAAGATTTTTAATAGTAAAAAGAACTATCATACATCAAGACAGATAGACAGACACAGACACACACATACTCTCACACACAAAACTGAAATCAAAATACTTAAAACAGTCATTTTAAAATAAAATAAAAAATGTAGCACTGAAATGGACATAGGGTTGATAGAACTTTACACGTAAAATAAGTTTTGTAGCATTACTCTTAGAAATTACAAGTAAACAATTAGCTGAGAACTGTAGAGAGCTGCCTGCTGCTGCACCCTAAAGATGGTGCTAATTTCCTGCCTCCACCCCTTGTGGGTGAGTGCTCTCTTTTGATAAACAACTCCTTATTTGGCTTGAGCCTGGGGAGTGGTTTGCTGTTGTGTATGTGGACCTATGAGCTGTGCCCACTTGGCTTATTGGAATTGGATGCCCTGAGAGTATTTAGTCATTGAGCAGGGTTTCTCTAGGCAGAGGGGAGGAGAAGAACAAAGAGAGAACAATTGTAAAGGTCCTGAATTGTAAATAAACTGCTGAAAGAAGATCCTGGGTGTTGTACTTTCCTTGCTGGCAAGGTTGCGAGAGACAAGTGGTGGCCTGTACAGGGAGCAACTCCTGCAAGCTTCAGGCATCAGAACTTTCTGCAGTCAGGTGTCGACCGCTAAGTCCCAGGTAAATTGGGATCCGCAATCAAAGCAGGTAGCTCTGACCTGTAGATAAGGCGGAGTAGAGGGAACTCACTGACCAGTGGGTGAAACCTCTTGTAGCTGGGGAGTAGCTCCAACCTGTAGATAAAGGCAGAGAAGGGGGAGCTCACTGATGAGTGGGTGTAACCTCTTATAGCTGTGAATGCACTGCAACCTTGAGCTCAAAGTGAAAGTAACAATAGTTGCAAACTTAGGCTTAAAGTGAAAGTAACAGCAGTTGGAAACTTGAGCTCAATGTGAAAGTAAAAGCATTAGCAAAGATGGGGCTGTTTGGTAAGGGCTCTGAGGAGATTTTTAAGGTAGGAATTAAAGGTTATACAAGGATGGGGTCTTCAATCTCACAACCAATGTTTTTGGCTCTTAAGGAGCTGCTTCATTAAGGTTTTTCTGAGTCCTCTCTGCTTGCTAGCAGTGGGAGAGATTCGTGGGTTCCTCCACCATACTGAAGAACAGCCAAAAAGGGGTGGAGTCAGCAATTAAAGTGATAGCAACATTTTAAAAGCTCTTTGAGTTGAAAAATGATTTAGGGTTCTCAATAAAACAGATTTAGACTCTCAAAACCTCTGAAAGGGGAAGGAAATAAAGATAAAGGCCATTTAAAGATAGCAGATAAACAAAGAGTCTGGATTATGTTTGTTGTATGTTCTTATAATTTTTTAACTTTGAATGAGCTAATTGCAGGGAAACAACTGATTGCTAAGGCTGCTAAGTTAAACAAATGCATATACTTTAAAGATATCCTGACTTTGAAATACATTACTTGGGAAAAGAGTTTCTGCTTTTGTCTCCACAGAAGATCAAAACCTTTGGATTGGTTCTAGGCAGGTGTGGTTCCATTTGCCAAGGCCACCTGAAGCTGATAAGAGGTCACCTTGGAGGTGTTGCAGGAGGAGAGATCAGAGGGGGCAGGTAGTGAAGAAGGACAGAGTGAAGGGGGAGAGTTGTGCCCCGACCTTGCTGATATAGAAACTCCTGTGTCTACATACTCGGAGGAAGAGTTGCTGTCACTCATAGAACAGATGAAAAGAACAAGGATGGGAAGGAAGAAAAAAGAAGGAAAGAGAAAGAGGAAACATTGCCAAAGCCCTAGGCACATGAGCAGTCAAGTCACTGGGTGGCACCAATGTAGGAAAGGTGCTAGTCATCAGCAAATGCTGGAAGGTACTTAGGGCTATCCCTACTCCTTAGACAGGAAGTAAAGAAATTATTTCTGAAAGGTTAACCTTGCTCCTATTGAAGGGAGAAATCCCTAAGCTGAAATTAATCACTAGCAAGAAAGACTGAATAAATAAGTTCTTACTAGTTGATTTTATAAATCTAAATAGTATATGACTGAAGCTTCCTAAAAAGCTTCATGGTATTTGGCTGAAAAGCCACCCTTGAAACAAATGTTCTTTTGTTCCTGTTAGGTAGAAAGACTTAAGACTTAAATCAGAAACACATACCTGGCACCAAAGCAAGAGACCCCCACAGACTATTTGCTGGGGATGAAACGGAATGTATATGAAGGCCTCCATCTCAAGCCAGTCATTAGGTAATTAGGAGAATTCAAACATCTTATATCAGCAAATTCACTGTTTCTATAGAAACAGCACTTTGGAATGACCAGTGTTAGCTGCTAGCATAATTCATAACTGTAACCACAAAACAGTCTTTCCTTCTACCTATTCTACCAAACAAACTAACACCATCAGACATCAGAAAGAACAGCCTGTAAACTGCTTGGCTTCAGGTCATAGCAAGCCTACAGAACACCAATGAGGAGAAGGTAGAGTAAGGAGTCTCCAGGGGAAAGGACAGTGAGTATTCTAACACTATATAACTTAGCTGAGCACATGATAATGTAAGCCAAAGGGGAGTTTTGAGGCTCTAACATCCAGCAGGGCTTAGTGCAATACCACAGTAGATGGGAGTCTTCATAGATTCCTTCCTGAAGTTCTTGTGCTAACTCCCTGCCTGGATTTACACACAGCAGGATAATTTTATAATCATAGGACACACAGACAGACACCCTTAACAGGAAAGTCTTAAGTCCTTAACTAGGGCAATAGCACAGCACTTCTGCTTTATGTACTGTTGCAGGGGCAGGGGCAGGGGCAGGTTATCATTTAATAAAATCCACTGTGTCCTAATGGGGACTGAAGGACTACAAACACTCTAGGACCAACACAGTGAGATGCTCTAGCTGCTCCATTTTCTTCCACTGCTTTGAAATCCTGGAACCATGGGTTTAGGTAGCCACAGAAAGGCAGGACTGCAAGGTGATGTCCCAAAAGAAGCTACTGATTTCCTAGGTGCTTCTTGAGCAAAAGCCTGGCTCATGGGTCCTCTGAAACCATGGCAGGGAGAGATGTGCTAGGTAGCTATGTGGGCAGGAGAAGAAATAGAAATAATTTCCCAGAGGATGTTTTTGGCCATCTCAATGCTGTTGTAGGAAATGACCAAAGATTTCTGAATGTCCTGGTAGGAGTAGCCCTGACTCATGAGGCACTCAATCTCACTTGAGAGCTGTGCTGAGGGGGCGATGGCAGCAGGGTTAGCAGTTGCACCTCCACATTACTGATAGCTATTTGCTTTTCGTTCAGAGTTGATTCTCCAAGGGAACGGTTTATGGGGCCACTCGGGAACTTGGGAACCCTCATTAAAGTTTGTTGCAGAATCACCATCCAGAGACAATCACCCAAAGGAGGAGCTGGCATTAGAGATGTCAGACAGAGTCCTGCAAGCCAGTAAAGCTGACAGTGGAAGCCAGAAAGGCAAAGCAGGTAGTTGAACAGAGGTTGCAGGATGCCTGCCTAAATAGGATACAAGAAGGAAAAGATTTTGCCCTATGCCTTTTACCCACATTCAGACAACCCACAGGGGTACTATGGCAATCAGGCCCACTGTTGTGGATACACTCAAAGGTATCGCCTAGTAAAAGTATAGAATATTACCCTACAGAAGTAGATGATTTAGCTCAGAATAGCTTCCAACAATCCATTCAGTATTTTGGGCATGCACCAGCCATAATAATTGTGCCATACACAGCAGCACAAGTTAACACCCTGTGTGCTGTTGTTGATGATTGGGCAATTCTTCGCTGTAACTTTGCTGGAAAAATAGATAATCATTACCCACAACATCCACTTATGACATTTTTTAAGGAGCACCCCATAATTTTCCCAAGGTTACTGCTGCAGAGCCAGTGGAGGGAGCTGTCAATGTATTCACTGATGGCTCGAAAACAGGAGTAGGTGCCTATATGGTGCAAGGCAAACAACCAGTTCAACATCAATTTACTCCTAGTACTCCTCAGGTAGTGGAACTTCAAATAGTATGTGAGGAGTTTAAAGAATGCCATTTTGCCTTTAACTTGATATCTGACTCAGCCTATGTTGTTAATGCTTTAAAAGTGCTTGAAGTGGCAGGACCAATCAAATCATCCAGTATGGTCGCTGTCCTATTTAACCACTTGCAAGACTTGATTTTGCAGCATAAGGAGAGATTTTTTTCCTCAGCAAATCTGTGCACATACTGGCCTTACCGGTCCACTCAGCAAAGGAAATGCCAAGGTGGATATGTGCACTAGACAGGACTGGGTATTCTTTACCTCTCCTGTCGTCAAAGCTCAAGAATTTTACCAGCTATATCATGTGAATGTTAAGACCTTACAACAAAAGTTTCAGATATCCAGAGCTGAGGCACATCAAATAGTTTTGGATTGTGCTTAATGTGTAGTGTACCACCACCTACCTTCCCTAGGTGTTAATCCCAGTGGGATTCTGCCTTTAAAAGTATGGCAAATGGATGTTACTCACATTTCTGAATTTGGCTCTTTGAAGTATGTACATGTTTCTGTAGATACATGCTCTGGTATCTTGCATGCCACTGCCATGTCAGGAGAGAAGGGATGCAATTGTGCACTGCCTAGAGGCCTGGGCAGCTTGGGGAAAGCCCCTGCAGGTAAAAACTGACAATGACCCTGCTTATACTGGAACACAGTTTACTTCATTCTGCAGACAAATGTATGTACAAGTAACTCATGGATTGCCTTACAATCCACAGGGACAAGGCATAGTGGAACGTGTTCATTGCACACTGAAAGAATGCTTACAAAAACAAAAAGGGGGAATAGGGCCATGGCCACACCCCCAAAGAAAGACTATCTATAGCTCTGTTTATCCTTAATTTTTAAAATTTGGATGTTGATGCCCGCTCCCTGGGAGATAGACATCTGATTCTCACCCCTAGCCACAGAGGCATGGTGAAATGGAAGGATATTTTCATGGGTCACTGGCATGGTCCTGATCCAGTGCTTACATGGGTGAGAGGTTCTGTTTGTGTCATTCCTCAGGACCAGACAGATCCATTGTGGGTACCATAATGGCTAACCAGGAAGGTCCGAAATGACAAGTATGATGCTGGCAAGACTGCAGAGTGTGGTAGAATGTTTTCTGTATGATGTAAATAAAGTAGCTGTTTTGGCCCATGCACAACACCGTAGAAGTGGGTGGAGAATCAGAGGGCATGCAGGTAGGAAAGGGTGGAGTTAGTTACTCTCCATCCAACCCCCAACAGGAACAGACATGTAGAAGTACCAGCCAGCCACAGGCTGGGAGCCATGTGGTGGGCAGAATAATAGAAATGGGTTGAATTGGGATGAAAGCGCTAGCTAGTAATGTGCTTAAGATATGGGCCAAACAGTATGAAGTAATATAAGCATCTGATTCATTTCTTTGGGGTCTAAAAGCTGCCATGCACGCACCAGGTTCCAAACCCCTGCCTTGGACCGGGTTCCGGGCCACCGCCACGGGTCAGGTTACAAATTCTGGACACAAACCTTCCAGACCCAAGACAGGCAGGGAAAAACTTATTACAACAGCAGAGGATGCTGGTGATAGCCCTGATGATGCTCCTATGATGTCAACAGGGGAAGATGGAGTTGAGGTGGGGGATACTGTCAGTGTTCCCGAAACCTCTGCCCATATAGCATGATGCTTGTCTTTTTCCACAGTTGTTTACCACCAATAAGGAGTTAGAATTACCTCATGTTTCTTATGATTCTGAAATAGCTAGCTTGGGAGAAAGTAGGAATTTTACTTTGAAAGGTTCCCTATGTTTTCAAATTGTTACCAACCGCTCGCAGCTTTCCCCATGTATTTTGCTGTATAATCAGACTGCGGGATGGTTTGACCATCCTCAGAGACAAGCGAGTGCAAGCGCAGCCTTGAATGCCTCCTGGTTTTCGCATGTCTGGCCACTAAGAGATTCCTTTGAAAATGATACTACCTTTCCATCCAGACAGCTCAAACACTTAATAATTTGTCTGCCAATGTAGCCCATGCCTTAGACATTCAAAGAGGCATTTCTGCCCAGCTTAAAGGCAGGCTGATGTTGGTCCACCAAAGGATTGACCTGGTGCAAGAGGAGGTTGATGTCTTCTGGCAGATAGCTCAGTTGGGATGTGAATGGCAGTATCAGGCCCTATGCATGCCTTCTATTCAGTATGAAAATTTTTCCTATGCTACAAATTTGTCTAAAGTTCTGTCCAATTATTTTATAGGTAATTGGTCAGGTGAATTCGAAGCTAACATAGAGAAGTTGAGAGTTGCAATAGTTGCTGTGAATTCAACTCGAGTGGACCCTGGAGTTGCTGAAGGACTGATGAGATGGATGTCCACCGCCCTCAATCATCTGAAAAAGTGGGTGGGAATGGGTGCTCTGGCTGGCTTGATGGTGCTGATAATTCTGATTTGCCTGTGGTGCATCTGCAAAATGAGGTTCACACAGCATAGGAGCATGGCCATGATTGTTCAAGCCTTCACCACCATTGAGGTGGGACAGCCCCCACATGTTTGGCTTGCTGCCTTGAAAGAGTAATGTTTGGCATGGGTTGTGAGGCTAAGCACTGCAATGATTTTGCCTAGGTAAGGCTTCATGAAGAGCATGCCTAATTGCATACAGGTTGGCACCCACTATCCTGTCCTCATAAAAACAGGTGCTGGAAAGGTCTGTCCCTGTCTGAGTGGATGACACCTGGATTAGGGATAGCACAAGTACAAGTACTCTTGCAAAATGGGGATTAGGCCTCTACTCTTGCCTGTTGCTTTTGCTTGATTTTTTAATTTTTTAATTATTAAATAAGGGGGAGCTGTAGAGAGCTGCCTGCTGCTGCACCCTAAAGATGGTGCTGATTTCTGGCCTCCACCCCCTGTGGGTGAGTGCTCTCTTTTGATAAACAACTGCTTATTTGGCTTGAGCTTGGGGCGTGGTTTGCTGTTGGGTATGTTGACCTATGAGCTGTGCCCACGTGGCTTATTGGAATTGGATGCCCTGAGAGTATTTAGTCATTGAGCAGGGTTTCCCCAGGCAGAGGGGAGGAGAAGAACAAAGAGAGAACAATTGTAAAGGTCCTGAATAAACTGCTGAAAGAAGATTCTTGGTTTTGTGCTTTCCTTGCTGGCAAGGTTGAACACGACAGAGAACATTTATCATGAAGATACAAAGAAGAAAAGTGTTTTTAGGATTTTTTGTGATTTGCTTGTTTTTGTTTTTACTGCTGGGTAGTATTCCATTGTATAGATGTTTGTTAATCCATTCTTCAGTTGAGGGACATTTAGGTTGTTTCCAAGTTTTTGCTACTACAAATAATGCTGCTTTGAACATAGTTGAGCTGATACCTTAGGAGTGTGAATGTGCATCTTTAGGGTACACACCCAGAAGTGGTATTGCTGGGTCCTCGGGGAGATTAATTCTCAATTTTCTGAGAAACCACCATATTGCATTCCAAAGTGGCTGAACAAGCTTACACTCCCACCAACAATGGAGGGGGGTTCCCCTTGCTCTGCATCCTTTCAACATAGGCTGTCATCTGTGCCTGTTATCTTAGTCAATCTAATAGGGGTTAGGTGGTATCTCAAAGTTGTTTTGATTTGCATTTCTCTGATGGCTAAAGATGATGAGCACTTTTTAGGTGCCTTTCAGCCATTCGTAATTCCTCTGCTGAGAATTCCCTTTTTAGATCTGAACCACATTTTTTGATAGGGTTACTCAAGGTTTTGGGCTCTAGATTCTTGAGATCTTTATAAATATTAGAGATCAGTCCTCTATCACTTGTAGGGTTGGTGAAAATCTTTTCCCTTCTTGAGGCTGTCTTTTTGTCCTATTGACTGTGTCCTTGACTTTACAGAACCTTCCTAGCTTCAAGAGATCCCACTTATTGAATGTTGGTCTAAGTGTCTGTACCACTGGTGTTATATTTAGGAATTGGTCACCTGTGCCAATTCGTAGAAGTGTATTCCCCACTATATTTTCTATCAAGGTCAAAGTGGCTGGGTTTATGTTGAGGTCTTTGATCCACTTGGATTTAAGTTTTGTGCAGGGTGATAGGCTCAGATATATTTGCATTTTTC
The DNA here is from genome assembly GCA_004025045.1 of Sigmodon hispidus. Taxonomy (NCBI): domain Eukaryota; kingdom Metazoa; phylum Chordata; class Mammalia; order Rodentia; family Cricetidae; genus Sigmodon; species Sigmodon hispidus. The sequence goes on from PVIH01005638.1 coordinate 85,905, forward strand.
TACACACTTCCATCAATTTATGCCAACACCATTTGTTAAATATACTATCTTTTTCCCATTGAATGTTTTGGGCCTCTTTGTCAAAGATCAGGTGTTCACAGGATTTTGGGCTAATGTCAGGATCCTCAATTCTATTCCATTGATCCACAAGTCTATTTTTACACCAGTACCAGGCTGTTTTTAATTACTGTAGCTCTATAGTAAAACTTGAAGTCAGGGATGGTGATACCTCTTGAGGTTCTTTTTTTCAGTAAAATTGTTTTGAAAATCCTGGCTTTCCTGTTATTCCAAATGAAATTGAGTATTGTTCTTTCAAGGTCCAAAAAATATTGTGATGGGATTTTGTTGGGCAGTGCATTGAATCTGTAGATCGCCTTTGGTAGAATTGCCATTTTTACTATGTTGATTTTACCAATCCAGGAACATGGAAGAGCTTTCCATTTTCTGATATCCTCTTCAATTTCTTTCTTCAGTGATTAGGATTTTTGTCAAATAGGTCTGTTACATCTTTGGTTATAGTTACTCCAAGGTATTTAATGCTATTTGCAGCTATTATGAAGGGTAATGTTTCCCTTATTTCTTTTCCAGCTCTTCTATCTTTAGTGTATAGAAGGGGTACTGATTTCTTTGATTTAATCTTGTATCCTGCTACATTGCTGAAGGTGTTCCTCAGCTGTAGCAGTTCCTTGGAAGAATTTTGTGGGTCACTTATGTATAAAATCATATCATCTGCAAATAGAGATAGCTTCACTTTTTCTTTGACAATTTGTATTCCCTTAATCTCTTTTCTTTCCCTTATTGCTTTAGCTAAAACTTCAAATCTACATTGAATAGAAAAGGGGAGAGGACATCCTTGTCTAATTCCTGATTTTAGTGGGATTTCTTTGTGTTTTTCTCCATTAAGTTTGATACTGGCTGTCGGCTTCTTTTAAACCACCTTTATTAGGTTTAGGTATTCTCCCTGTAATCCTGATCTGTCCAGGCCTACAAGAAACACACCTCAATTGCAAGGATAGACACAGGCTTGAAATAAATGGTTGGGAAAAGATTTTCCAGTCAAATGGTCTTAAGAAACAAGCAGGGGTTGCAATCCTAATATCTAACAAAGTAGACTTTTAGCTAAAAGCAATAAAAAGGGACCAAGATGGTCACTAATTATTCATCACAGGCAAAATTTGTAAAGAGGAGATTTCAATCTTGAATATTTATGCCCCTAATATAAGGGCACCTACTTATGTAAAAGAAACACTGCTAAAACTCAAATCCCACATCAATTCTTACACCCTAATAGTGGGAGACTTCAATACCCCACTTTCAACCCTGGATAGGTCAACCAGACAGAGACTCACAGAGAAATAAGGAGTCTAAAAGAGGTTATGATGCAAAAGGATTTAATAGATATCTACAGAAGCTCCCACCCAAACATAAAGGAATATACATATTTCTCAGCTCCTCATGAAACTTTCCCCAAAATTGACCACATAATTGGCCATAAAGCAAATATCAACAGATACAAAAAAATGGAAATAATCCCTTGTAACATATTGGACCTCCAGGGCTTAAAGTTAGAGTTCAACAACATCAAAATCCAAAGAAAGCCTACCAACTCATGGAAACTAAACATCACTCAGCTGAACCATCTCTGGGTCAAGGAAGAAATTCAGAAACAAATCAAAGTCTTCATAGAATTTAATGAAAATGAATCTACAACTTATCCAAACTTGTGGAACACAATGAAAGCAGTCCTAAGAGGAAATTCATAGCTGTAGATGCCTATATGAAAAACCTAGAGAAATCCCGCTCTAGAGACCTAACAGCTCAGCTGAAAGCCTTAGAACAATTAGAAGTGAATTCACTTAGAAGGAGTAGATGGCAGGAAATAATCAATCTTAGAGCTGAAATCAATACAATTGAAACAAAAAGAACAATACAAAGAATCAATGAATCTAAGAGTTGGTTCTTTGAGAAAGTTAACAAGATAAATATGTCCTTAGCCAAACTAATCAAAAACATAGAGAGAGTGTTCAAATCAACAAAATCAGAAATGAAAAGGGGGTCATAACAACACACTCCCAGGAAATATAGATAATATTCAGATCATATTTTGAAAATCTGTATTCCACAAAAATGGAAAACCTAGAAGAAATGGACAGCTTCCTGGACAGGTACCATCTACCAAAATTAAATGAATATCAGATTAGTTACCTAAACAGGCCTATAACCCTTAATAAATTGAAGCTGTCTTTAAAAACCTCCCCAAAAATAAAAGCCCTGGTCCAGATGGTGTCAGTACTGGATTCTAACAGACATTCAAAGAAGAATTACTACCATTACTCCTCAAACTATTTCACACAGTAGAAACTGAAGGAATATTACCAAGTTCCTTTTATGAGGCTACAATTACCCTAATACTCAAGCCACTCAAAGACACAACAAATAAGGAGAATTACAGACCAATTTACCTCATGAATATTGATGCGAAATTTCTCAACAAAATCATCACTCGTGTTACAATGGCTCATAAAAGTTTCCTTCAGTAGAACAAATTACATTTAAAAATATATTAAAATATTTTAGTTAGAAAATTTTGTTTCTCCATCAAGAATAATTAAATGTAGATATTCAGACTAGTATTCAGTGTTTATATCATTTTGCTCTTAACTTGGATTTATAGTTAAGTTTATTATAAGTGATTATTACTGTGTACCTTGGTCAAGGGACCTCCAAAGACCACCAAGGAGCTGGATTCAATGTAAACACATGAGGATGTGTTTATAATTTTGAATATGTTCAAACATACCCAGGTTGAAACGCTTTGTTCCAAGTACAGCAGAGGGTTTTTGGCCCCGAGGAGAGGGGTTTTAAAGAAATGCATATATAAGCAGGGTACTCCATGTCTTGGCAATCCAGGGAGGTACAGTAGCCATTAGCAATCCTTACAATGTGAACCCAAACCCTGAATCTACTGGTTGAACTTTCAGTGCAAAACTAACTTTTGACCCTATTGACTGTCAAGCACATTCCCAGATTCCTAGACCTGGGTTCTGCCCTCATACATTGAAAGCTCCTTTTCTGAAACAAACCTTTGTAAGGATAAATGCAGGCCTTCACAATTACTTTTTTAAATCAGATAGTATTAAGTACAGAAAAAATAAGAATATGCCCTAAAATCATTTTTCAAAAAGTTGGATAAAACTGCAAAAGTAACTGACTCAGGCCAGTCTCTTACTTATCTAATGATAATAGCAGTATATTGAACTAAACTCCTGTGTGGCCAGTTTCTTAGAACCTGATGTTTCCATGATTTTAATTGTAATTTTTCTGGTGCTTAATCTAGTTAAATAATAAAGAATTTTCTATAATCTTTGCTACTACCTCTCAAACCAACATTTTCAAGTGAAAATAAACATTGAACTTATTCATAACACTGAAGAGTCCTGTTTGGGATAATAGCTCTATGAGAGTGTATGTCTGGGATTAGCCATGTAGTAGGATTCTAATCTCAGAATCACAAAACAAATTATATGATAGTATAAGTAAGGTAGGTGTTAAATTGAAGTAAGTTTTAGATAGATTTGAAAATAACAAGATCAACTTATATGATCTCAGTTATAATTCTTCAACTAAGTAAATATTTATTTTATGCAGGAAAGTTTTATTGCTGAATTCATTGCTATAATAATATAAAACAACATATGTAGGCCACAAGGTCACATTCTAACCTAATTCAACAATTTTGTGGTTTGGTGGTACCAAGATATATATTTCCTGTTTTAAATTTAATGGCCACATGTTATATCATTTTATGAGACATGAGTTCATTAGACCTTCTGTTCAAGTACCTTGAGGCCACAGTCTATTATAACTCTGCAGTTATCATTGACATTTTTTATATGCACTTCGATTTTTCAATCTCGTTGGGACCATTTGCATAATTTGTGGCCCTTTTCTTTTCTCAGTAATAATCCTATGTTTGACAAAGAAATAAAATAATAGGATATAGAAAACATCAAGGCTGAGTACGTCATTTGATTTTTTAAAAAGCACAAAGGGATATGAAGAAATAAAAGATATAAGCACAGTGAATTTTTATAAACATTTTGCATTGGCTTATGACTCACTATGAAATTGAGTGAATGGGACTTGTTGGAAAAGATTCTTATTGATCATATAATATATAAATATATTTTTCAAAGCTCTGAAATCTGTTTAGTCTGAGCAAAACCTGTATTTTATCCTCCAAGGTTTGTAGGTTTTCAGAAGTTAATCTAGAGAACAACTAACTTAGATTTCAGTTCATGACTTACCACCACAAAATCTATGTGATAGGAATTTCAATTACTTCTGGAAGAAATCTTGAAGTGACTGAATTACAAATTTGAGAGTGAAAAAAACCTCTGGTTTAAAGACAAATAAGGAAGACCTATTCCTTTGAGGAATATCAAGAGTTTGTTTTGTTGGTTTCTGGATAGGCCTAGACGATGTATTACAAGATAGTGTATATATGTAAACAAACATAAAATAATGGCAGCTCACCATTATTTTCCAAGACCTCAACAAAAAAAAAAAAAAAAAAAAAAAAAAAAAAAAAAAAAAAAAAAAAAAAAAAAAAAAAAAAAAAAAAAAAAAAAAAAAAAAAAAAAAAAAAAAAAAAAAAAAAAAAAAAAACAGCTATGCTGAACTTGGAAGAAAAGAAAGTGGGAAATACTCTCCAACGCATTGGCACAGGTGACCACTTCCTAAATATAATGCCAGTAGCACAGACACTAAGAACAACTATCAATAAGTGGAACCCCCTGAAACTGAGAAGCTTTTGTAAAGCCAGGGACACAGTCAATAAGACAAAATGACAACCTACAGAATGGGAAAAGATTTTCACCAACCCTACAAGTGACAGAGAAATGATCTCTAAATATATAGAAATCAAGAAATGAAAGCCCAAAACCCATAATAACCCAATTTAAAAAAATTGGGCTCAGAACTAAAAAGGGAATTCTCAGCAGAAAAATTACAAATGACTTAAAGACACTTGAACAAGTTCTCGGCATCTTTAGCCATCAAAGAAATACAAATCAAAACAACTTTGAGATAACACTTTACACCTGTAAGAATAGCTAAGATCAAGAACACAGATGACAACCTATGCTAGAGAGGATGTGGAGCAAGGGGAACACTCCTTCATTGCTGGTGGGAGTATAAACTTGTATAGTCACTCTGGAATGCAGTATGGCTGTTTCTCAGAAAACTGGTAATCAACCTCCCCAGGGATCCAGCAATAAAAACACATTCACATCCCAAAAACATTAGGTAAATTATGTTCATAGCAGCATTATTCATAACAGCAAGAACCTGTAAACAATCTAGATGCCCCTCAACTAAAGAATGGACTAACAAACTGGGGTCCATCTACACAATGGAGTACTACTCAGCAGTAAAAAAGAAAATAATATACTAAAATTTGCAGGCAAATGGATGGATTTGGAGAATATCCTCCTGGGTGAGGCCTCACAAACTCAGAAGGATAAGCAGGGGATGTACTTACTCATTAGTGGACTTTAAGCAAACATATTATTTCATTGAAAAATGGGTGAATAAAGTGATTTAAAACACACACACACACACACACACACACACACACAAAACAAAACAAAACAAAAGTTCTGGTTTGACTGTAGAAGGGTTGCTTAGCCGACATTTGTGGTGGTCATAGTGCATCCATGGGCATAGCTGTTACATATTGTGCTTTCTTCATCTGTAGTTGAGCCTAACCTGGCTTGGGGAGCTTTTATTACTGTTTTTTTTTTAACCTATTCTGGATGTTTTGCTTTTTTATGTAAAGTTGGATATTGATTAAAAAAAACAATTAAAAAACACAAAAGGAAAAAAAAGCTTGAAAATACAGGCTTATTTTTGGTGTGAACTTCACCTTTAATGTCTGAGACAACTCTCAAGCCCACAGCCCAGAGACTGATGGACCCCTGACAATGGATGGGGAGTGTCTCTGACTCTGACTCATTTTCATGCTCTTAAAATCCTTTTTATCTTACAATGTTGCCTTGTCAAGTCTTTATATGAGGGTTTATGCTTAGTCTTACGATTTTTATTATGCCATGTTTGGTTGATATCCACAGGATGCTTGCTCTTTGTAATGGAAAACAGAGGATCAGTGTGTCTGGGGGAAATAGATGCTGATAGAAGCATGGAGGAGTGGATAGAAAGAAGGTTGTAGTTAGGATGTGTTTTATTAGAGAATATTTTTCTAAAAAGAAAATAATAAAATACATGCTTATAAATTACAATACCAAACCAATTCTGGGAACAAAGCAAAGAGGGTGTATGTAGGGAGGAAGAGAGAGAAGGACAGCGCAAGAAAGAGAAGAAAAGAAGTATTAGCCTGGAGGAGGATCCATATATTAATAGCCCCGTGGTTCTCTGCTAACCTGAAAACTCAGAGGTAAATGGAACTTATTAATACTGCAAAGACCACATGTATCTTGTCCAACTTGTTACTCTTGAGCAACAGCAGGTCAGGAGGTCATTTTTTTGTTCTAGTGACACCAAAACCCTGCTTCCAATCCAGTAACTAGATAAGCAACTTATAAAATATCAGTTTCTTTCTGTATGACTTCACTAATAGAGAGTAGTATCAATTTCCAAGCATTGTAACAATGTTTAAATAATCTAAGTATCTGACAGTTTTATAAGACTTAAAAAGAATTCATATAATGCCTCCTGGCATTCATAAGTACAGGCTTTGAGGTGAATGATCCCAGCAGAACAGCTGACTAATGTGTACCTGAATAAACAATTCCATCACAAGTAATTGTCTGATATTGTTTAACTCTTAGCCTCATATGAAATAGTTCACTGTCTTTCTCTTTAAATAAAATAAAATGATACATCTAAAGGTATAATCTGAGTCTCAGTATGGAAGTATAACTCATAGTAAAGGATAAAAGGTGCCAGCCATACCAATTCAACAATTCCAAGTTCACTTCCTATTAGGGTCAATTCAACCTCTACATTTCAAGGGGAAATTCTCTACTAAATCAGAAGGTTTGACTATTAAAAGACTAAGATTTACTCTAGAACCCTCAAAATAATAGGAGAAGCGCATGCATTTACATGCAATACAGTGGTACAGTGCTCTGATCTCCCTTGCTTGTTTCTATTATTTTTCCTTTTAAGTTTGAAGAAAAGATGTGGCTCTGGAGTAAGATCCCTGATCCAAAGACTTAAAAAAAAACTTAATTGATACTTTCATCTAGTCCATAAAAAAAAGTGAGCTCAAAATTCCTCAGCTGCTAAATATATCTGGACTTCTTGTAGAAAAAGCCAAATCCCTCTATACTTGATGACAATGTCAAATCTTTTTGCCTCTTACCCAGAGAAGAAGAACTTTTTTAACAAACTGAGATTCAATCTTTCTAGATGAAGACACACACACATATATATATATATGCATATAAATGTACATATGTACGTATATACATATATATGTACGTATATATATTTACTATTTCAAGATTATATACACACACTGTATACTATATATATACATATACTATAGATTTGTGTATGTATGTGTGTATTCAAATTTTGATTATCTGTGAAAAATTTTCCTTGCAAAATTTTTAAGATAAATATTGTATAGATTTTAGTAGAGGGCTTTTAGTGAAATAAAAATAAGGCAAGCTGTGCTTTCTATATGTGCCTGAGGCTATGTCTACAAAGATTTCCAGAAAGAGTAAACTATCTAGCCAATTAGTTGTTAAGGCACTGCAAAAACTCTGATTATTATCTGATAACTTATTTTCCCTTTTAAAAAGGACTTGATTAAGAAACAGACTCAAACACCTAACTCTAATATGATCGCTACAGACTCATTTTCTGAAAGACTCTGGGCTTAAGCTATAATGATTATGCTAGTAAAACACCTAAAATTCCTTCACAGACATTTATGAAGGCAATATTATTAAAGAATCTAATTACTCTTTAAAGTACCCTTCACAAATTCAATAGTTTATCTCAACTCTCTACAAAACCTAATATAAGCAATATGCCTTTAATCTTAATAGGCTTGAGCACAGGCAAACAGATTTTCTTTTTTTTCCTTTTTATTATTATTATTATTATTATTATTATTATTATTATTATAATGAACAAAGAAATCACACTTTCTAACCTTGTATATCCTTATTCAAGGTCCCTACCCCCTCCTACCACATCAGGTCATTCTTTCTTCTCAACAAATCCCCATCCCATCCCTGGGCAGGCTGCAGGCAGTCCCATGGTCCCACTGCTCCAATAATGCTTAGTTCAGTCTCCACTCCTGGCAGACGCAGTTTTCTCCCCCCTCCCTCAAGAGCAAGTTGCGTGTTCCTCTAGGGGGAGTGGGATCCAAGGTGTTTCTGATCCCAAGCTGTTCAGCGGTTGTATTTTGCACCCTGGGCATGTTTTGCTTTTTTCTTATTTGTTTGTTTGTTTGTTTAGAGGCCACTAATGAGTGAGCATATTCCTTGCTTATCTTTCTGAGTTTGTGATACCTCATTCAGTAGGATATTCTCCGAATCCACCCATTTGCCTGCAAATTTTAGGATATCATTTTTTCTTACTGCTCAGTACTACTCCATTATGTAGATGTACCACAGTTTGTTAATCCAGTCTTCAGTGGAGGGACAACTAGGTGGTTTCCATACTCTTGCTATTACAAATAATGCTGCTAAGAACATAGTTGAATTAATGCCTTTGGAGTGTGACTGTGCATCTTTAGAGTACACACCCAGAAGTGGTATTGCTGGGTCCTTGGGGAAATTGATACTCAATTTTCTGAGAAACCACCATACTGCATTCCAAAGTGGCTGAACAAGCTTACACTCCAACCAACAATGGAGGAGTGTTCCCCTTCCTCTGCATCCTCTCAACATAGGCTGTCATCTGTGCCTTTTATCTTAGCCAATCTAATAGGTGTTAGGTGGTATCTCAAAGTTGTTTTGATTTGCATTTCTTTGATGGCTAAAGATGATGAGTACTTTTTCAGGTGCCTTTAAGGCATTCATAACTTTTCTGCTGAGAATTCCCATTTTAGATGTGAACTCCATTTTTACATTGGGTTATTCAAGGTTTTGGGCTCTAGATTGTTGAGTTCTTTATATATCTTAGAGATCACTCCTCTATCACTTGTAGGGCTGGTGAAAATCTTTTCCCATTCTGTAGGCTGTCATTTTGTCCTATTGAGAAGCTTCTTAGCTTCAGGAGATTCCACTTATTGATTGTTGGTCTTAGTGTTTTTGCCACTGGTGTTATATTTAGGAAGTGGTCACCTGTACCAATTTTTAGAACTGTATTTCCCACTTTCTTTTCAATCAAGTTTGAAGTGGCTGGGTTTATGTTGAGGTCTTTGATCCACTTGGATTTTAACTTAGTGCAGGGTGGCAGGCTCGGATCTATTTGTGTTTTTCTACACACTTCCATCCAGCTATGCCAGCTATATTTGTTAAATATACTATCTTTTTTCCATTGAATGTTTTGGGCCTCTTTGTCAAAGATCAGATGTTCATAGGTTTTTGGGTTAATGTCTGAATCCTCAGTTCTATTCCATTGATCCACAAGTCTGTTTTTGTGCCAGTACCAGGCTGTTTTTATTACTGTAGCTCTATAGTAGAACTTGAAGTCAGGGATGCTGCTACCTCCTGAGGTTCTTTTGTTGAGTAAATTTGTTTTGGCAATCCTGGCTTTCTTGTTATTCCAAATGAAATTGAGTATTGTTCTTTCAACATCCAAAAAATATTGTATTGGGATTTTGATGGGCAATGCATTGAACCTGTAGATTGCCTTTGGTAGAATTACTGGTTTTACTATGTACATCCTACCTATCCAGGAACATGGGATTTCTTCCCATTTTCTTATATCCTCTTCAATTTCTTTCTTCAGTGATTTAAAATTTTTGTCCAATAGGTCTGTTACTTCTTTGGTTATAGTTACTAAAAGGGATTTAATACTATTTGCTGCAATGATGAAGAGTAATGTTTCCCTTACTTTCTTTTCAGCTCTTCTATCTTTAGTGTATAGAAGGACTACTGATTTTTTTGAGTTAATCTTGTATACTGCTACATTGCTGACGGTGTTTATTTGCCATAGCAGTTCCTTAGAAGAATTTTGTGGGTCATTTATGTATACAATCATATCATCTGCAAATAGAGATAGCTTCACTTCTTCTTTTACAATTTGTATCCCCTTAATCTCCTTTCATTCTCTTATTGCTTTAGCTAAATCTTTCAGAACTATATTGAATAGATAAGGGGAGAGTGGACATCCTTGTTTAGTTCCTGATTTTAGTGGGATTGCTTTGAGTTTTTCTCCATTAAGTTTGATACTGTCTGTCAGCTTCTTGTAAATCACCTTTACTATATTTAGAAACAAAAAGAACAATAGAAAGAATCAATGAATCTAAGAGTTGGTTCTTTGACAAAGTTAACAAGATAGATAAGCCCTTATCCAAACTAATCAAAAAACAGAGAGAGAGGGTTCAAATCAACAAAATCAAAAATGAAAATGGAGACATAACAATAGACCCCCAGGAAATACAGAGAATTATCAGATCATACTTTGAAAATCTGTATTCCACAAAAATGGAAAACCTTGATGAAATGGGCAGCTTTCTGGGCAGGTACAATCTACCAAAATTAAATGAAGATCAGATTAGTTACCTAAACAGGCCTATAACCCTTAAGGAAATTGAAGCTGTCATTAAAAACCTCCCCAAAAATAAAAGCCCTGGTCCAGATGGTTTCAGTGCAAAATTTTACCAGACATCCAAAGAAGAATTACTACCGTTACTCCTCAAACTATTTCATACAGTAGAAACTGAAGGAATATTACCAAATTCCTTTTATGAGGCCACAATTATCCTCATACCCAAGCCACTCAAAGACACAACAAAGAAGGAGAATTACAGACCAATTTACCTCATGAATATTGATGCAAAAATTCTCAACAAAATTTTAGCAAACCGTATACAACAATTTATAAAAATATCATCCACCATGACCAAGTATGCTTCACCCCAGAAATGCAGGGCTGGTTTAACATATGAAAAACCATAAACATTATCCATCATATAAACATACTAAAGAAACAAAACCACATGATCCTATCCTTCGATGCTGAAAAAGCCTTTGACAAAATCCAATACTCCTTTATGATTAAAGCCCTGGAGAGATCAGGAATACAGGGAGAATATCTAAATCTAACAGTTTGATTTTCAACAGTAAAGACTTTTGTGGGAAAAAATTGGCTTTCTTTTCAAATATGCAAATGTCCAAGTGGGGGATATAGCAATATATCCATTTAAGAGAACTGAAGATAAAATACTTCCATAGAAAAGTCAGGAGAATACAAAACTGAATGTCAAGGTCTAAGTTTTATGTGAATGAAGCAGAATGCTGTCTATTAGAAGTTGAGAAACATATGCAGCAATAAAATATCTCCATAGATAATGTGGCCCATTTATTATCCAAATTTCAAGGTAACTGAGCTGTTTACTATGGCAAGTGTGTAATTATCTCAATTTCAGATTTAACAATACAAAGACAATGAAAATATGTGATATAAATATTTATCTTAGCATAGGGAGACTATAATAAATTATAAAATGGGCAAGCTAGGTGGCTAGAACAAATAATCTTAAAATACTCATCCATATAGTTGCTGTTTACTATGAGTAATGCATTTATCTATGACACTATTATATCATACCATAATTATTGCATTTCACAAGTATCTCACCTGAAGAGGACTGTTGTTTCTTTCTTCTTTTAGAACAGGGGTTCTCAAGCTATCTAACACTACAACACAGTTTCTTATGTTGTGTTGACTCTCAACCATAAAATTTTATTGGTATTTTATAACTGTTTAGTAGCAAAGTTACAGTTTTGAATTATAATTTAAATCTCAAATGCAGGATATTTGATATGTGACCCCTATGAAAGGGTTGTTTCACCACAAAGAGGTCACAGCCCACAGGTTGAGAACCACTTTCTTAGACGCTTCATTAAGAAACTTCTTTTTGAGTTGTTGCCTATAATTGTCAGAGAGACTCCCAAAACAGGCAACAGTTGTTGCCCTTGATTGCTGCCTGGAGGTTGAATACACTTTCCTATTGCTGAAGACACTGTACTTTGGAAACAGGGCCCAGAGGATAGAAGATAGTTTTGGCCAGAAAGTTTCCTTCCTAAGAATTAGCTGCAGTGAAACCAGAATTTAACCTGCGTAATTTCCAAAGATCTGAATTACTCTACTATTTCACTTCTATCAGTACTTCATCTGAAATGCATTTTGGATAGGTTCACTTCAGATCAATGCTATTTCACCTTTGTTTTTATTTTCTTTCTTTCATTTAATTTAACTTTATTCATCATACTAATAAAAGGCTATGGTCATGGAATATAAAATTTGAATTCTTCTAGGCTGGATGGTTGTTTTGTATATCTTCAGCAAATCCCACCGGCCTGCGCCACCAGAACCGGCTGTTTTGTATATCTTAACATTCAATGTTTTGTTTGGTTCAGGATTCCAAAATGCTACCTTCTGTCTCACTCACTTTCTGATATGAAGTAGGGTAGGGTAATTCATTTTCAGCCAGACAGAAATATTTTTTTTGGGTGTGTATTATTGCATGCAATCATTGTCTGGTTTCAGAGTATTCTGTACAAATTTGCCTGTAAGAAGTTTATTTTTCCTGGGTGTTGTTTTTAACAAAATCTCTTTCATTCTGTTTTATGAATAAAGAGTCAGGAGCCAGATGCTAGCTAAAAACCTTCTAGCTGAGAGACAGAAAAATCACCAAGATGCTTCCTCCTCTGTCATCTTCCTAGAAAGAGAGCTTTCTCCTACACCATCCCAAACAAAAACTTCTCCAACCAAATGTCCTTCCCTTCTACTCTCTCTCTCTCTCTCTCTCTCTCTCTCTCTCTCTCTCTCTCTCTCTCTCTCTCTCTCTGTGTGTGTGTGTGTGTGTGTGTGTGTGTGTCTGTTGACTTCCTCTTATTCTTGATGGTTATTTCTTGTCACTGTTTGCTTGCTCTACCTCTTGAACTCAGAATGCTTTTATTTTATTATTTTTATAATATTCAAACAGAAAGCTCTTGGACTAAAGATATGTGTTACAGTTAAGCCACATTACAGCTAGAAGTTGAATTTTCCAGTAAATAACAGAATCTCTGGGTTCACAGTATGATCAAATATTCTGCAAAACCTGAGGTTTGCTTAGTATTTTCTAAATGTAAATTTATGTCTTTTTAAGGAAGCATATTTACAATCATGACTTATTTTAAAACATATTTCTGTTCTTTTATAACTCATTTTTTCTTTTCTATTGTGAATAAGACAAATTCATACATTCATAGAGACCTAAGTCTTCCTTCTCAATTTGGATATTCTTTACTATTTTCTAACTTCGTGACTTCCATTTACAACTTCTTTGTTACTTGAAAAACTACATTCTAATTGGTTTAGTTCAAATCTTGCAAGATTATTTTTGCCCTAGAGAACACAATGAATCTTATCTTTGAGTTTCTATATTTCTCATAACATCTAAAATAATTCATGAAGCAGATGTGTTCAAATTACTACCTACTAATAATAGCTATGTATTCTCATGTTCTCTTGGAAAAAAGATAATATTTTCTCATATTATTAGAATAAAAGTCATTTGGGATTGTATCTTGAATCATAGATATAAAATATTTCTATAAACTTGAAGATTTAAGAAAGGCTTGAGTTTATGATTTCACTTAAAAGCAGAACACACATTGACTTAAACATATATTTGTAAATTATCAAATAAAGGAAAAGTGATTGACATCTCTCATATTTCAGATTACATAAATGTCTTTACCCTTTTCCAATGTAATCATATCATGAATCATCTAAGATTGTCTCAAATCTCTATCATGAGATAAGCATGTGGAACTCATAAGAAAAACCAATATTCTTGTAGAGGCCTGATGGGAGGTGAATGTGCCAGTAGAAAGATGATTGCTCTAGTATGTATAAATAACTGTTTCCATTATCTTCTTCCATCTTCTATTATTGAAATACAAATTTGTACCACATTATTATTTCTAATTTATTATTTTTCTGTTCTTGTTTATAACTTTTTGGATGATTCTAGGGTTACAGTGTATATATATATACATATATATATATATATATATATATATATATATGTGAGTTAGAGCTCATTAGATGAATTTTCAGTATGGTCTTGGCATATCCAAGACCAAATTTTAAACAGATTTCAACTATAACTTTGTTTTTGGAAAATACAGTGAATTTACAACTTTAGAATTTGCATATTACACTAAACTCATATTATATTAGGAAACTGAACTCTAGAACAATATGTATGGAGTGTTGTCTTTTGCTAATTGTACATTTTACCAATGAAATATTGAACAAGAGTATACATGGAAAAATATGACTTTAATCATAATAAAAAAGAAAATATATAGCAATTTCTGAATAGAAAAACACAAGTTCATATTTGTAAATAATTGCCCTGTTTTCCAAATGAACTACATGATGATGTCAGCAAAATTAAGTAAAATTTTCTTACATGTAAACATAAGACTATTTGCTAATTTATGATAAAAGAAATTTATTATAAAAATGTATCAATTGTGATATATGAGGTTACTTTTACAATTAATTGTGTCATTCTAAAATATTTAAGAATGTCATCTCAAAAGCTAAAAGGATGAAAGGAACAAGAAATTATTCCTGACAATTTTGATGACACCACAAGTAGCAATTACTCTCATTCTATCAAATATGTGCACAGCAGGATTAAACTAAGAGAAAGAGTTCGATGATGTGCTTGTATTTGAAAGCAAATAGAAAAACAATGTATACTTTTGTCCTTTGATCAACAGGAAATGTTAATGAACATTTTTAGTTAAGACAAAATATCCTAAAGAGAAATATCGAAATATTTTATTTAATAATAACCAGCTAATGTGCTAAATTCTGGTACAGAGAAAAATTTAAAGGCTTTCTCTGCCCAACCACAAGGTAAGTACCAAACAAGACACATATGTTATTCTCATTGCTATAACATGCTACTTAATACATAATCTACTCACAGACAGTGCACAAAATGGATTTTATCCAGTGCTGGACTAGGGTAACAAGTCAGGGAAAGCAATTCTCCTGTTGTCTAAAAAGGGGGTAAAACTAAATTTTGGAAAATTCTTATAAAATTTCTTTGGCAAGCATATGTTTCTGTAATATTAAGATATGCCTTGTAACTTTCAATAATGGAGATAAAATGCTACTGAAGCAAATGTGATCTACTTCTTAAAAATATGTGAAGAAGCAAGTGTCTAATAACCTATTCTTCCTCTTATTCTTTAATTATTTGGGATGATTGCAGTGATGACACATGGTAAATATCCAAAAGGAGAAATATTGACTTCTTACTACTTTTTGACTTATAGACCCAACTGGAAAGTATAAATGCAGATGACTGTACAAAGATCTATATGCAAAAGAACTGACATAGCACAGAAATTTAAACTTAAGCAAAAATAATTACTAAATGAAGAAAATTAAGATACTTGCAAGTATCAACCATTTTAAATGAAGATTGCATACTGAAGAAACAAAATTTTTAGTTGCCTGTACCTTATAATAGTATTTCAAGATATTTCTTTGAATGTGCATTAGAACTTAAACAGACATTGTTTTTTTTAACAATTTTAATTGTAAATGAGCATAGAAAACTTCACAGTGTATATTTCTTTGCTGTTGATAATTATCTCTAAAGTGGTTTGTGACATTTTCTGTACACAGGCATAATGAGAATTTATTTAAATTTTACATTATTATTTAATTTTTTAACATACTCACTGCTGTTCCCCATTTTTTCCTTCTTCCCCGTACTTCCCTGGTCCTTACCTTTATCCCATACATTTCACAAAAAGGGTAAGGAGTTTCAGGGTGAGTTATTGAGGCCTGTTATATATCGATGAGGTAGAACCAAGTCTCTACCTCCAGTATCAAGGCTGAGTAAAATGTTCTCATGTAGAGAATGGACTACAAGAAGCCAGTTCATGCACTAGAAATAGATTCTGATCCCATTGCCAGAGACTCCATAAACCATTCACAACATTCACCTGTCAGCCACATTCAGAGGGCATAGTCAGTCACTTGAAGGTTCCGGAGCTGTCAGTTCAGTCAGTGAGCTCCCCATAACTCAGGTCAGCTGTCTCTTTGGGTTTTCTCACCATGATCTTGACCCCTTTGTTCATATCTTCTCTCCCCTTTCTCCTTTCCTTGACTGGGAGCTCAACCCAGTTCTTAGATGTGGATATCTGCATACTTTAACTGCGGAATGAAGATTCTATAATGAAAATTAGGGTGGTCATCAATTGTATTATAGAGAAAGGTCACATTAGGCACCCTCTCATCCCCTGAGCCACATCACACTGCTCTATAGTCACCTCTACTATTTCTTAGAGTCTTCGCTGGGGTCATCTTTGGGGGTTCTTGGCATTTCCCCAACACCAGGTTTATCTCTAATTGCCCAATGGCTCCCTATGTCAAGGGATCTCTTTCATTGTTCTTCCTCTCTGTCCCTCCATCAACTAAGCCATCTCATTTCCTCATGTTCTCTCCCTACCTGGCCTTACCCCTTAACACCTATGGTCCTAATTTACTCAGGAGATCTTCTCAGTTTCCCCTTCCCAGTGGGATCTATGGATGTCTTTCTTACATTCCTCCTTATTACCTAGATGATAGGGAGTTGTGGATTATCACAACTGGTTATCCTTTATTTTACATCTAAAATCCACATATAAGTGAATACATACTATGTTTTACTTTCTGGGTCTGTGTTACCTCACTTAGGATGCTATGTTCTAGTTCCATCAATTTGCTTTAAAATTACAGGATGTCATATTCTTTTAATGCTGAGTGGTACTTCATTTTGTAAAAATACTATTTTTTAAATTAATTTTTAGCTGAGCATTTTTTTATTAGATGTGATGGAATCTGGCATAATATGTCATTATAAACTTATTTTAATTTTTTTTTACTTGGTTATATATTTGTGAAGCATATAAAAGTTACTACCAATTTCTTTGAATGTAAGCAGCAAGTGGTGGCAAAACCAATCAACCAGATAATTGAAATCCTATCTCAGAAATATGTTAAAGCTAATATTGAGATATAACAACCATCTAACTCAATAAGTACTTAGAAAGCACACTGAGAACCACCAAAAGAATTATACATGTACTCATGTCTTAATGTTATCCACATAATGAATGGACCTTTAAATAAATGAATAAATTATGTTCTGGTACAGTGACCTACTCCAAATTCCCTGGAAGTTAAATTGTAGCAGTTTTATTACAAATGTTCTTGACAGTTTTGCTATGAAGTATTGAACTATGAGATCTCTAATGTCCCCAACAACTCTCAGAATCATTTATTATAAGAATATATTAATGTTACTTATCCTAATACAGAAATATATTTTTTACTACCTAATATTTGCCTCCTTTCTTCATCATATAAAAACTAGCTTTAATCCACTAAGGGCACTTTTTTTTTACTAACTCTAATGATTTTGTTTAATATTCAGTTGCAATTTCTCTACTTTTTAAAAAAAATCTGTCTGCTGCTTTCCTTACTATGAATAATTCACTCTTTAAACTCTGGCTTCACCCAGGTATCTCACTTCCTTGATCAACTTTCCTAGTGCTTGGAATAAAGATTTGTGCTTCTACTGACTGGCTTTGTTAGACCTTGAATTCATAGAGATCCACATGGATCCACATGGATCTCTGTCTCTTGAGTGATGAAATTAAGACATATATCACCATTCCCTGATCTTCATGGCTTGGCTCAATGGGTTTCTCTTACTTCTGATATTTCAGACTACTTTTATTAAATATACAATGTATTACCACTTATATCTTTTTGGGTCAAAATGGAAAAGGTTATAAATAATACAAGAAAAACTATATACAATAAATATAAGAACAATATACAATATAGACAAGCAATTGCATCAACAATGTCTAGTCAATTAATAATAAATTCAGAGAAAATACATCATTATATATCATATCTTGGTGACTCCAAAAGATTCTACCTTGTTCACTTTTTTTCTAAATTCTGTTACCAGGTAAAAACTATCTTTTGATGTCTCTCAAACTTATATACCTTCACCTCTTAGCTTCTTTTCTGAAACTCTAACAAGGGAATACATACACCTAATCTTCAACTCCCTCAGAGAACTAAGAACGAAATATTATTAACTGAGTAAACAGGAAGTACAAGCAAATGACTTTTTAAAAAAATAAGAGAAATTAAGGAAACAGGTGACTACTTGGATACTCACTCCAGCTTCCTTAGCAACACTTAGTCATCTGTCTTTAGCCTATAGGCCTAGCATATCTAACAAACTTATCTGTGAATCAGGATGTTCTTAAAAACCTTGCTACCTTGACTTTGTAAGGTTTGCCAGTTTTTTCTTTAATGAACTGCTTATTTGTTTTGAACATTATACTGTAAACAGTCAAGGCAAGAGCACTTTGTTGCCAAGTGGCTATTTATGCCACAAAGATGGTCAACTCCATACAAAATTTCTTTAGTGCCTATCATCTAAAATAGATTGGAGCTTTTGAAGCATATATTTCTCATTAACATAAAAATAAAAAGAACCTATGTTACTAATGTATCTTAAATATCATACTATTTAGATCTCTAAAGTGTCTAAGATGACCTATCTAAAATATGTCTCTGTATGACGTTGAAAACATATCTAACATGACTCTAAGTTTTATAATGAGTAACTACTAACTTGCATTTTCATATATTGTATTTAGTTGGTAATAATAATTTTCAAGAACTGTCAGTTTGCCCTACCTAGTTAGATGAGCTGCATAGGTACAACACCTTGAACATGAGGAGAAATATATGTACATTAACAAAATTAATCTCAACTTTGTATCAATATACACAATTTATATACAATAAACAAAAAATTAATTCAAGTATACATTGAAAATTATTTAAAACTAGTTGTTTTTTAAGCTAGATTTATAAAGATACACCTTTAAATACTTTCATGTCTATAATTCCTTTGTTCTCAGAGTAGATTGTAGAGGGAAATTCAAAGCTTTGTAGATAAACTGTGTAGGAGTGCTGAGCAGGGCAGAGTGTGGTTGACTCGAGGGAAATGACGAAAGAGGGATGCGCTGGAAGACGGAAGTGGACACACGTTGCTGGACGAGTGGTGTGGGGTAGGAAGGACTGTTTGGCTGGAACGGATCCTGCTCTCCACAGCAGGGATCACTCCTGCTCTCCACAGCGGGGATCAGTCTTGCTCTCCTCTTCACCGTCCTTCTCCTACCTTTTCTCCTCCTCCCCTGGAATAATCCCTACTATGTAAGTAACTTTTAAATAATAAACATTATTTAACACATATCTTATGGTGGGTTAGTAATGTAATAATTGGCGGCCAGACATGGTGCTGACTCCATGGAACCCGGCTGGGTTCCTCAGCCTCGAAGCAAATGGCTATTTTGGTTTCAGGACTTGTTCCCATCCATGCACGGATCTGCACTTGGAGACAAAGGCTGCATGAGGAATCCCTTCGGGCACCTGTACTGCAGCTGCTGATCGCAATTACGACATCTGCTGGCCGTAATTCCTCATTACATATGAGTAAGGTATTTTTTTTTTCTTTTCTTTCACAATGTCTGACAAAATAAATGTTCAGAATTTTACCCTTTTTTTCACAATGGTGATACAGGATTATTTTCAGGATTATGCATGTGGAGGCTATCTCAACCCAGGAGTTGTTTTGCTTTTTTGTGTGATAACATACTTTATACCTACCTATTTTAAAGGATCCCAGCATAGAGAAGAACACATTTCACATAGGGGTTATGAGGCTAAGATGTGTGACATGGATGAACATATTAAGAAAATTAAGAAGCTCATTGCCTCCATAGAGGAGAGGTCTACATTGGTCAGAGAGGAATACAGAGCTTATATTGATGAAAAATTTAGGAAACTGGATCAGAAAGTACTAGAACAAGTAGATGTAGGAAATGAGAGAATTTTCCTCTCTATAAAATTGTTGGAGAGGTCATTTGTAGAGGACTTTAAGAAACTGGAAAAGACCATTACTGCTAGGTAACAAGATCATGAGGGTCGTATGGAGATTTTAGAAAAGGATTTTGAGGCAACATCTGCTCAAGACAACCCAGAGCCCCCTCTTAAAAGATACTGCAGTAGGGAAGGTACCCTACCTAGAGTGGTTACAATGAGGGGACTACCCCCTACTACTTCAACTCTATTCCCAGTTGTGGCAGAGACCAAAAAATCACAATCACATGGAAGCCCTTCAGAAAACGTGGGCTATACTTATGAACCTATCCATATGAAGGATCTAAAAACAATAAAGGAAGCCATAGTGACATATGGCGTACAATCGTCTTTTGTGAAGCAATACATAAATTCATGGTCAGCACAGTATCGGGTAATTCCTGATGACTGGAAGAATTTGGCAACCACAGTGTTGAACAATAGTCAAAGCTTACAGTGGAGGAATTGGTTTAGGGAAGAGGCTAAAGCCTTGGAATCTTGAGATCAAATTGGGAATGTTACCATCTCCAAGGACCAAATCCTTGAGGAAGGCCAGTTTGCTGATGTATCAATTCAGGCTACTTATGAGGACCATGCTCTGTTGCTGTGCCATACTGCTGCCTTAAATGCTTAGGAAAAGGGCTTTAGACCCAGGACAGAGAATTGAGTCATATACTCAGATTAAAAAAGGTCTGAAGGAGTCTTATACAGACTTTTTACAGAGATTAACTCAGACTGTAAATAGAGCAGTGTCAGATTCAGAAGTTCGGAAACAATTGATACTCTCTTTGGCCTTCAATAATGCTAATATGACATGTAAGAAATTGATCATGCCATTAAAGATCAAAGGTGCACCCATAGAAGAATGGACTCAACTTGCAATTAATGCTGAATAACTACACTCTGATGAAGAGAATTGGGTAGGAAAAGCCATTGCTAATGTTAAGGTGAGAAATCAAATTATTATTTGTTTCAATTGTGGTAAGCCAGGCCATATAAAGAGGAATTGTAGGCAAGGCATATATGGGAATTCTCCCAAACCCAGGAGTGACTTAAACAGAAAGCCACTACCTCCTGGACTATGTAGGAGATGTAACAAAGGCAGACATTGGACAAATGAGTATAGATCTATAAGAGATAAAGATGGCAAGCTTTTACATCGGGAATCGTAACTTGGGGCTTCCCCCAGGAAGCCCCCAAGAGTCAGCCCTCCCATCCAAAAAAGGTTCAGTCATATCCAGTCACAGTGGAAGAGCAGTTTCCTCAGGATGAGTAACAAATCCGAATCCTGAAACAGTAGATCATGTAGCCATAGACAATAGATTGCCTTTACAAGAGAAGTTGATAGTACCAGTAAACCAATAAAACACATATTTTGACAGACCTCCATAAATGAGCAAAGACCAAAGTTGACAATAAGAATAGACAGTATTTTTATGCAAGGCTTAGTCGACATGGGAGTTGATGTTTCGATCATAACTCCACAGGCATGGCACTGCAGGTCGCCTCTGAAGGAGGTAGATGTTCAATTTTTAGGTATTGGGACATTGTCTCAGGTAAAACAGAGTGTGAGATGGCTCAAATGCATAGGACCAGAAGGACAGAGAGGAAGATTGAAGCCATACATGGCCTACATAGCAGTGAACTTATGGGGTCATGACCTACTACAACAATGGAACACTCAAATTAAGATCCCCCCAGGCTTAAATATCAACCAAAGACCCAATCATGGCCTTGAAAGCAATACCTCAAGAGGCTATGCAAAACAGCCACCAGTTATTCAGGTTTCACAACAATGCAGTCTCAAAGCTGCAGGCACCCTAAAGACACTAACAGCCCTGCCTTTGAAATGGTTGACAGACAAACATATTTGGGTCCAACAATGGCCTTTGACAGAGGAGAAATTGCTAGCCCTAGAACAATTGGTACAAGAACAGTTACAAGCTCAGCATATTGAAGAATCAACCAGCCCATGGCATTTCACTGTATTTGTGGTCAAGAAGAAATCTGGGAAATGGAAAATGGTGAGAGATTTAAGAGCAATTAATAAGGTGATCCATCCCATGGGCACCTTACAGTCTGGTATACCTTTACCTTCTCTGCTACCTAAAGGATTGCCCATTGTAGTTATTGATCTGAAGGACTGTTTTTTTTTACCACCTCTACAAGAACAAGATAAAGAGAAGTTTGATTTCACTATACCTACTTTCAATAATGAACATCCAGTAAAAAGGACCCAATGGAGGGTCCTTCCACAAGGGATGTTGAATAGCCCCACCCTACACCAATATTTTGTCTGACAACCATTAGAAGTGATACGTAAACAATTCCCACAATCTATCATTTACCCTTATATGGATAATATATTGTTAGTGGACCCAGACATAAACACCTTAGAAAGACTGTTTGAAGAAGTGAAGAAGGTGTTGCCTGATTGGGGACTTCACATTGCCCCTGAGAAGACACAAAGAGGGGATTCTATCAATTATTTGGG
Organism: Sigmodon hispidus; assembly: GCA_004025045.1. NCBI lineage: Eukaryota > Metazoa > Chordata > Mammalia > Rodentia > Cricetidae > Sigmodon > Sigmodon hispidus. The sequence goes on from PVIH01005638.1 coordinate 108,562, forward strand.
ATATAAAATAGGCTTGCAAACAATTAGACCTCAGAAGGTACAACTTCGGAGGGACAGATTAAGGACACTTAATGATTTTCAGAAACTATTAGGGGATATCGCCCACATACAACCAGTTATTGGTATTAAAAACTATGAACTGGTTCATTTGTTCAAAATTTTAGATGGATATAAGGATCTGTACAATCCCAGGGAATTCTCTGCTGAAGCTGAGAAAGAATTAGCATTGGTGGAAAAGAGATTACAAGAAGCACATGTTAACTGTATAGACCCAGGCCTTGGCTGCATCCTGGTTATTTTGCCTTCTGAATATTCCCCTACAGGGGTCATAATGCAAAGGGAAAATATTATATTAGAATGGATATTTCTGCCACATAAACCAAGTAAAAAACTAAAAACATACATTGAAAAGATTTCAGATCTGATCTTCAAAGGAAAATTCAGGCTTCAACAATTGACTGGAAAGGATCTGACAGAAATTGTTGTACCTTTGACCAATGAGAAAATTGATCAATTATGGGCAGACAATGAACCTTGGCAAAAGGCCTGTAGTGGTTTTCTGGGGGAGATTAATAATAAGTATCCCCGAAGCAAAAGGATTCAGTTTATAAAGAAAACTAATTGGATTTTCCCCCATGTGGTACAGGATAAACCTATTTCTGGAGCTCATACATTTTTTACTGATGCAAATAGAACAGGAAAGGCTGGTTATAAATCAGAGAACTTCAGTAAGGTGACACAGAGTCCTTATGATTCTGTTCAGAAGGCAGAACTGTATGCCATTATTATGGTGTTATTGGATTTTGCTGGACCTCTTAACCTGATAACTGACTCTCATTATTCAGAAGGAGTTGTATTTCATATTGAAACTTCTGACTTTATTCCTGATGATACAGAATTAACCTTTTTGTTTGTACAGCTACAGGATATCATCAGAAATAGAACACAACCTATGTTTATAACACATATCAGGGCTCATTCAGGCCTTCCTGGTCCTTTAGCACAGGGTAATGATGAGATTGATTGGTTATTGATAGAGAATGTGGTAGAAGCCTCAAAATTTCACAAGAAGCAACATGCCAATAGCAAGGGATTAAAGAAGAGTTTCCCCATCACTTCACATCAAGCCAAGGAAATTTTGCGAAAGTGTGACAAGTGTTCCCTTTACAATCAACCATCCTTATCCACTGGGAGTAATCCTAAGGGTACAAGGAACAATGAGATTTTTCAGATGGATGTGTTTCACTTCCCAGAATTTGGTAAGATGAAATATATTCATCATACCATTGACACCTACTCAGGAATGCAGTGGGCTACTGCCCTGAGTTCTGAAAATGCTAATGCAGTACTCACTCATCTTCTGGAAGCCATGGCCATATTGGGTATTCCTGATCAAATTAAGACTGGCAATGCTCCAGTATATGTTTCCCAGAAAATGAAGCAGAGTTTTGGATATTATGAAATAAAGCACCTTACTGGGATACCACACAATCCCACTGGACAAGCAGTTGTGGAAAGATCTCATTTCACCTTGAAAGAGATGCTTCATAAACAGAAAGATGGTATGAAAAAACCTAGGGAGAGATTACATAGTGCCTTGTTGACATTAAACTTTCTTAATGCTGATGAGAAAGGAACTTCAGCTGCAGAGAAACACTGGGTAATAGAAAGGACTTCTGAGTTGAATCAACCTGTTTATTTCAAGGATGTACTAATTTCAGAATGGAATCCAGGGCATGTGCTTCGTTGGGGTAGGGGTTTTGCTTTTGTTTCCACAGGAAAAGAGAAAATATGAGTAACAACAAGAATGATAAAGAACCGATTCGAAAAAGGGAACCCTCCTGAGGAGTAGGAGTAATGGCTCGTCTACCGATAAGACAATTGGATATGTGGTAAGGAACATTCATTTAACTAAGGTGGAACAGGATCTTAATTTTGTTTTTACAGAAGAATGGATACAACCCTCTTCACAAAGCTAAAATGATGCTGAATGCTCAGACTTCTGAAACGTTATAAGGACTACAGGGGATTACAAGGACACCTGACACTGACAGGCACCAAGGGTAATTTCTCTATTCTCACAACTGTACATCTATATCTAATGATTATGTATTTATGTATATTAAGGATGTCCTAGTTTGGTAACAAAAAAGGCTGGCTTTGGAGGTGGAGCAAGTGGCTTTCTCCCTCTCTAAACCCAAGCGTATTGGTAAATAAAACTTTAGAGACTCTGTTTCACATCAGAAAAGCCACCTAGGTGAGACAGAAAATAGATGAAATATATAAGGACCAATATTATCTCACTTTTGCTTTAAATCTTAAATCTTACTTCTTTCTGCATTTCTTACTCTCCTAATCTAAAAATCTTGCTGCACACAATTCTTTCTGATGGTTCAATATCTTCAGTTAATAGTATTCATTTGATTCTCCACTATAAAGAACAATTTCTCCTACCAGCACTCTCCAAGGCATCCAGAAGGAAGATGGGGCTCCCACCAAAAAAAAAAAAAGCAGAAAATGAAAGACCTTTGAGACAGAGAAAGAAGGAACCTGCTGCATGTCACTCAGTGATCACTTTTGAGGTATAGACAAATCAGGACAGTTGTAAGACAGTTTCATATCATATCTTTAACAAGAATTTCAGATGGACTTACTCAGTATGATGAGAATGGTTATAGACATTTGTGGAATGGTTATATATATGTTTACAGTTACTTCATTAGGACTTAACCATTATTTAGTTTACAGGACCCCGCAGAGATACCGTGACCCACAGACCAGCATGAAGCAACTTAATGAAAGAACTACGTCCCTTTCCCGATTAGTTGGTCATCCAAGGCAGGGTTATGGTCAATTATCATTTTGATATGATGGTTATAATTTAATCTTGGGTAGAGGATAGAATGATATTATGGATGTAGGAATTTAAAAAAAAGAGAGAAAGAAGGAAAAGGGAATAGATAGGAGATCATTATACTTGCAAACAACTATTAACCAAAGGATTAATGAAAAATGAATCGCCATGGTACAGATGTTTGTATATTGATACAAATAAGAAATTAATCTATATGTTTGATTGAGATAATATGTATATTGCTACAAAGTTGAACATGGTACAAATGTTTGTATAATGATACAAATGGGAAATTAATCTATATGTTTGATTGGGATAATATATACTTTGATATGAAGTTGAATGCATAATTGCCTTATTTTGCACATGTCTACCTCTGTTTAAAATATTTTGCACATTGATGTGTATTAAGTACATTGCCATTTCCATAATGCAATTTCTACCTCTAATTATTTATGCTAGTCATAACATTTGTTGTAACATATATACAAGTTGTTTTATATAACTCTGCTTAGGTATTTTGTATAATAACATATAGTTAGGATATTGTTGTCTTTTGATACAAAATGTGTATTTTGGTCAATATTCATAAGATTGTTATACTTGAAATTATTATGGAGGAGCTGTACACTCATTTTGGAATGCCTATTTTTACAATGTTAGCTTCACTTTCTTGGTTGATTGGGATTGCAGATTATGGTTACTCAGATTTGCCACCTAATAATCAGGGTACTCAGGCTTTTTGGAAACATGTTAGAATATACCAGGTAGATAGGCATCTTCAACCACTTCATAGACAGAGAGAATATGGCATTCAAGATTTTATTATTTCGAATTTGGCCTTGAGAGACATGACAACTCCTAGCATCACCGTTCCTTTCTTAAGGTAGTGTTGAGCATCACGGACATCTTGCAAATAGACTGTCTTGTTTGGAAAACAATGGCCTGAGGAGTAAAGAACGGTACTTGCTCTGACTGCTGTCAGCATGCTCACTATCCGAAATGGACGAGTAGAATGAAGGATAGAGACCGCCGAAGCCTGCCTAGACAAGATAAGACGGTCCTACCAAAAAATACCCTGCTTCTATGCAGACTTGTAAGATATCATAGGCCCGTAGCCACAAGGATGAATGCTCCTGTTGTACAGAGAAGTGGTGGATGACTGTCCAGGTAGTTAACTGTTGTCTTCTCCTAAATTTTGGAAGTTACTTCATCATGCTTCCAACTTCAGGTATATATTTTCCTTCTCAGGTCTTGATGGTGTTGAAGACTGGATAGTTGAGGTTGTTATTACTTCACATCTCAGCAAGGACACTCAGGTGTTAGAACTTTATTGTTCGAGATAAACAGCATTGAAGCAATCCCTGTGCATTTCCTCCTATCAACATTTTAGACATTAAATTGCACCTTGTATTTGTTGTTTGTTAGTGGTAGTTTGACCTCACTAATGTTAGTACCTTTATCTTCCCCAGACATTGCCTTATGATGATCCCTATAGTATGTAGTTTTATATTTAGTTTAGAACCCTCTTATTTAGACAGAAGTGGGAGATGTAGCAGGAAATACGAAGCTACGCAGATAAACTGTGCCAGAGTGCTGAGCCAGGCGAAGCATGGTCAACTCGAGGGAAACCACGAAAGAGGGATGTGCCAGAAGATGGAAGGGGACGTGCTGCTGGACGATTGGCGTGGGGTAGGAAGGACCATTTGGCTGGGACTGCTCCTGCTCTCCGCGATGGGGATCACTCCTGCTCTCCACTTCTCAGTCCTTCTCTTACCTTTTCTTCTCCCCTGGAACAATCCCTGCTATGTAAGTAACTTTTAAATAATAAACATTATTTAAAACGTATCTTATGGTGGGTTAATAATGCAATAGTAGAAGTAACATTCTACCCCTTTATTCTATATTTGTTTTTCCCCTTTTCCTTTTTTATTTTTTCAAACAAAAATTCTGAATCTGATCATTTTTGTTCAATTTTTTTTCCCAAACCATTATCAATTACAATTTGTAACCAATCACCCTAAAAATAAACCATTGGAAGACCAAAATCAACACACCCTATCTTTAGAGTTTATGGGCCTCATTTTATTACATTTACTTCCTACTGCCTAGCACTTTTAAGGGATTCTGAAATAAAATGTCAGGCTAGTTTATCTCAACTGGCCATCTTGAAGTTCTCCTGAGCATTTTGTAGTTCAAAGCAGATCTCTAGTTGGTGTTTGTCAGCCTAGTGGCATTGTCATAGTCTATGTGAAATTATCCTTCTGGGGTCCTATCTTCCTTTTGGGGATTTCAAAAGTCACAGTTAGGCATCATTACAGTTTTTGTATGAAACTATATAAAACTCAAACCCAAAACAATATATAGAAAGCTAGATAAAGACTAATTTTATAATTAGTTAGTACTTTATATGATCATTAGTATAACAAAAATCCTAAATGTACATTTATAATTTTATAAATTTTGATAAAAAAATTCAGAAGATTATGACATTAGATGTAATAGAATTGTGACTTATATTTTTGTAAATATCAGGTTGCTCTTCTGATTTAATACAGAGATTTCCATTTTTTCTTTAACAAGCATTCTTGGTTTTAGAGAAGGAAAGAGCCACACTACAAATCCAAAGCCAACATTAATTGTTTAATTGAACTGGAATTTCAATTTTTCTTAGAAGTAAAGAGATATAGATGTTAGGCAGTGAGATTTTACCCTATAGAGGATAGTGGTACTATTAGTTCCATTTTTTTCTAGATACCCTTTTCTGATTTATACATCTAGATTCTTAAGTTCTTTTGACTTCTTGAAGATAAGTATTTCTATTTTTCTGTAAAAACAAAACCATGACCCTGTCAACCCTTGTTTGGTAAGATTATCTTACAACTTAGAGAATTTTCACATTGGTTTGTCTGCCAACATTTCTCATTCCCAAAAAGGTTTTTCTGTTTAAATTGAGTCTTTATTAATTCTTATGGTATACATAGCTTTTTTTCTTTACCTGCAGATACAAAAGCAATAGCCATCCCCAATGTGGCACATATTCTGGTTTTCAATTCTGACATGAACACACCTTTAAAGTAGATAGCCTGATTTAGCTCAGTAGTTTTATCTATAGCTCAATGTCTTTTTACAGCTGTTGTTTCTTCCTCATTAGCATTGAGAAAATTCAAAGTTAATAAAGCATTATGTAATCTATTTCTTGGGGTCTTGGTTACCACCATCTATTTATTTAGCATATTCTTTAGATTTCAATTTGACCTTTTAATGACTGCTATCCTTGTAGGTTTGGGAGGTATTCCTGTAATATGTTTTACACTATAATAAGCAAAAAAATGATTCATTTTACTAGAGACATATGCTGCAGCATAGTCAGTCTTAATTTATACAAGTATGCCCATGATGACCATAACTTCTAGCACATATGTGATTACAGAATAAGCCTTTTTTGAACTCAAAGTAGTTGCTCCTTGAAATCTTGATAATGCATTTATTGTACTATATATGCATTAATTTTTCAAATTCTATAATGTTAAACACAACCATTTGCCAACTTTTATTTTATATATTTTTAGGATTATTTCCTGTCAGTAAGAGAATTTGTTTATAGAATAAAAAAGTAGAATATATTTTAAAAGTTTATTTGCCTTTTAGCTAATTAATAAATACTGTTTATTTTGTGTGTGCTTTAAATAACATCATTCTCCCATCATCTTTCAATGAAAATAAAAAAGAATGTGTTTGCTTAAAATCCACTAATGAGTGAGTATATCTCCTGCTTATACTTTTGGGTGTGTGATACCTCGCTCAGGAGGATATTCTCCAAATCCACCCATTTGATGACAAATTTTAGTTTATTATTTTTTCTTACTGCTGAGTAGTACTCCAGTGTATAGATTTATCACAGTTTGTTAATTCATTCCTCAGTTGAGGGGCATCTAGATTGTTTCCAGGTTATTGATATAATGAATAAAGATGCTATGAACATAGTTGAGCTAATGCTTTTGGGGTGTGAATGTGTGTCTTTAGGGTATACACCCAGAAGTGGAATTGCTGAATCCTTGGGGAGAGTGATTACCAATTTCATGAGAAACTGCCAACCTGAATTCCAGAGTGGCTGAACAAGTTTACATTCCCACCAAGAATGGAGAAGTATTACCCTTGATCCACATCCTCTCCAGTGTAGGCTACAGTCTGTGTTTCTGATCTTAGCCATTCTGACAGGTGTAAGGTGGTATCACAAAGTTGTTTTTATTTGTATTTCTTTAATGACTAAACATGTTCAGCAGTTTTTTAAGTGCCTTTCAGCCATTCGTAATTCTTCTGCAGAGAATTCCCTTTTTAGTTCTAAACCAGTTTTTGAATGGGTTATTCAGGGTTTTGGGCTCTAGTTTCTTGAGTTCTCCATATATTTTAGAGATCAGTACTCTGTCACTTGTAGGGTTGGTGAAAATCTTCTGGAGGCTGACATTTTGCTTTAATGACTGTGTCTATTGCCTTAAAGAAACTTCTTAGTTTCAGGAGATCCCAATTATTGATTGTTGTTCTTAGTGTCTGTGCTACTGGTATTATATTTAGGAAGTGGTCAATTGTGCCAGTGCTTTGGAGGGTATTTCCCACTTTCTTTTCTGTCATCTTCAGTGCAGAAGATTTTATGTCGAGGCCTTTGATACACTTCTATTTGAGTTTTGTGCACAGTGATAGGCTTCGATCTATTTGCATTTTCTACATACTGCCATACAACTATGCCAACACAATTTGTTGAAGATAATATCTTTTTTTTCCATTGAATATTTTCAACTCTTTTTTGATAATCAGGTATTCATAGGTATGTGAGTTAATGTCTGGGTCCTCAATTTGATTCCACTGATCCACTAGTCTGCTTTCGTGCCAGTATCTGGCTGTTTTTAGTACTGTAGCTCTATAGTATAACATGAAGTTGGGGATGATGATGCCTCCTAAGGTTCTTTTGTTGAGCAAAATTGTTTTGGCAATTCTGGCTTTCCTGTTATATCAAATAAGATTTATTATTTTTATTTCAAGGTCTGTTAAAAAATGTGTTGTGGTTTTGATGGGAAGTGCATTGAATCTGTAGATTGCTATTGGTAAGATTGCCATGTTTACTATATTGATTCTACCTATCCAAGAGCATGGGAGGTCTATTTTCTTATATCCTCTTCAATGTCTTTCTTCACTAATTTAAAGTTTATGTTAAACATATCTATTAATTCTTTTGCTATAGTTACACCAAAGTATTTAATGTTATTTATAGCTATTATAGAAGATGATGTTTTCCTTATTTATTTTTCAGCCTGTTTGACTTTATTGTATAGGACAGCTACTAATTCTTTTTTGAGTTAATCTTGTATCCTGCTACATTTCTAAAAGAGCTTATTAGCTATACAAGTTCCCTCGTAGAATTTTGTGGGTCACTTAGGTTTACAATCATATCATCTGCAAATAGAGATAGTTTCACTTCTTTTTCAAATTGTATCCCCTTAATTTCCTTTTTGTTCTCTTATTGCTTTGGCTAAAACTTTGAGAATTATGTTGAATATATAAGGGGAAAGGGGATGACCCTTGTCTATTTCCTGTTTTTAGTGGGAATGCTTTGAGTTTCTCTCCATTTAATCTGATGTTAGCTGTTGGCTTTTTGTAAATCATCTTTATTATACATAGGAATTTTCCCTCTATTCCTGGTCTCTCCAGGACCTTATCATAAAGGAGTGCTGAATTTTTCAAAGGCTTTTTTAGCATCTAATAAAATAATCATGTGTTTTTGTTTCCTTCAATTTGTTTATAGGATGGGTAACATTTATAGTTTTTCTTATGTTGAACTGAACCATGCCTGCATGCCTGGAATGAAGCCTACTTGATCGTGATGGACAAATTATTTTATATGTTGTTATAATTGGTTTGCCAGTATTTTGTTGAGTATTTTTGCATCAATGTTCATGAGGGAGATTGCACTGTAATTTTCTTTCTTTCTTGCCTCTTTGAGTAGCTTGGGTATCAGAGTGATTGTGTCCTCATAAAAAAGAGTTTGGTTGCGTTCCTTCAGTTTTCACTGTATGGAACAGTTTGTTGAGTATTGATCTTAAATCTTCTTTGAATGTTTGCAGTAGAATTTTGCAGTAAAAGCATCTGGACCTGGGCATTTTTATTTGGGAGACTTTCAATAACAGCTTCAATTTCCCTTGTTGTTATAAGTCTTTTTAAGTTTTCAATCTGTTCTTTATTTAATTTTGGTAATTGGTATTAACCAGAAAGCTGTCCATTTCTTTTGGGTTTTCCATTTTAGTAGAGTATAGATTTTCATAATATGACCTGAAAATTCTTTGAATTTCCTGGGGGTCTGGTGTTATATCCCTTTTCATTTCTGATTCTGTTAATTTGAATTCTCTCTGTCTTTTGGTTAGTTTGGATCAGAGTTTGTCTATCTTGTTGACTTTCAAAGAACCAACTTTTTGATTCATTGATTTTTTTTATAATAATATCTTTGTTACTAAGTTGGATTATTTTCTGTCATCTACTCCTCCTAGTTTACTTTGCTGCTAATTGTCCTAAAGTCTACAGCTGAGTGGTTAGGTCTCTTGTGTGAGCTTTCTCTCATTTTTTTATATAGGCATCTAGTGCTTTGAATTTTCTTCTTAGGACTGCTTTTATTGTGTTGCATAAGTTTGGGTATTTTGTGGATTCATTTTCCTTAAATTCTAGAAAAATCTTTAATTTCTTTTTTAATTTCTTCCCTGACCCAGAGGTGGTTTAATATAGAGATGTTCAGTTTCCATGAGTTTGTAAGCTTTCTTTGATTTTTGTTGGTGTTGAATTCTAACTTTAGGCCATGGTAGTCTGGTATGATGCATGGCACTATTCCCATTTTTTTTTTTTTTTGGTAACTAATGATATTTTGCCTCATGACCAAGTGTGTGGTTAATTTCAGGGTAAATTCCATGGGGTCCTGAGAAATATGTATATTCCACTGTGCTTGGTTGGAAGCTTCTGTAATTATCAATTAAGTTCCTTTGCATCATAACATCTGTTACAACCCTTATTTATTTGTTGATTCTTTGTCTGACTGACTTATCCAAGGGTGAAAGTGGGGTATTAAAGTCTCCCACTATTAGAGTGTGATATTTGATGTGGGGTTTAAGCTTTAGTACTGTTTCTTTTACATATGAAGGGGCCCTCATATTAGGGGCATAAATATTCAGGATTGAGATCTCATCTTGATTGATTTTTCCTGAGATAAATAATATCTGTCCTGGTATGTTTTAATTGCTTTTAGTTTGAAGGCTACTTTGTTGAATATTAGTATAGCAACACTAGCTTGTTTATTGGGATCATTCATTCAAAAGTCTTTTCCGAAACCTTTACTCTGTATTTGTCTTTGGAGTTTTGGTATGTTTCTTTTATGAAGCAGAAGGTTGGCTTTTGTTTTTGTATCCATCATGCTAGGTTGCATCTTTTTATAGGTGAGTTAAGTCCATTGATGTTAAGGGATTTTAATGACTACTGATTGTTACTTTCTGTTATTTTTTGGTGATAGTTTGTGTATATTTCCTTTCTTAGGGTTTTTCTTCTGTGAAATTATCAATTGTTTGTGTTTTCATGGGTATATTTACATTCTTTGGTTGGAGTTTCCTCTCTCGTGCTTTCTGTAGTGCTGGATTTGTGGATAGGTATTGTTTCAACTTGTCTTTGATATTAAATATATTGCTTACTCCACATATGGTGATTAATAGTTTTGCTGGGTATAGTAGTCTATATATACCCTCCCACCACATCAGGTCATTCTTTCTTCTCCACAACTCCCCATCCCCTCCCTGTGCAGCATTTGTGCCTTCTTTATTGCTTCTATTTAAATTTTTAGTTCCTGGAATGATGAAATTTGTTAGATTTATCTTTCTTGGTTTTCTTTCAAGGATTTGTTCATGTCTTCCAATTTTTAATTTGTTTTTTCTTCTATTCCTTTAAGGAACTTTTTCATATCCTCCTTTAAGGCTTCCATAATCTTCATAAAAGTGTTTGTATTGTTTCATTCTCTGTTGTCTTCATTGCTTTGTTCAGGTCTTGGTGTTGTAGAGATGTCAGTTTCTTCTGGTGTTGCGTTGTTGTTCGTTATATTGTTATATATATTGTTCCACTGGCTTCTGCCTCTTGCTTCCTTGGTTTACTCTAATCTGGTCTTGGTGGAATCTTAGTCTGTTGTGGGTATAGGAGCTATGTGTCTCCTGTCTGTTGTCTACTCTTCACAATTTCTTGCACTGGTCAGATAACAAGATCCCCTCTGTCTGAAGCTGTCTGACTCCCACTCTGCCTCAGAACACATGGGGCCATGTTGTTCATAGAGACCTCCATTTCTGAGAAATCCTTTTCTTAATTTTTTTATTATGAATAAAGTCATATATTTTATCCGAGAATATCCTTGTTCAAGTTCTCTTTCCCCACCCACCCCTTTCAGTCATTCTCTCTTCTCCACAACATTTTATCTCCTCTCCAGCAAGTGCAGAAGGTCCCAAGGTTCCACTTTGGCTTAGTTCAGCATCTACTCATGGCAGATCCACTTTCCTCACCACAACATCAACACTGGGTCAGGTGTTCCTCTAGAGGAAGAGGGATCCAAGGTGCCAGTCCAAGGTCTTTCAGATTCCAAGCTGTTCAGTGGTTGTTGTTTGCAGGTTAGACATGCTTTGCTTTTTGCTTTTTTTGTTTAGAGTCACTAATGAGTGAGTACATCCCTTGTTTATCTTTCTGGGTTTGTAATACCTCACTCAGGAGGATATTCTCCAAATTCATCTATTTGCCTGCAAATTTTAGGATATCATTTTTTCTTATGGCTGAATAGTACTTCATTGTGTAGATGTACCACAGTTTGTTAATCTATTCTTCAGTTGAGGAGCATCTAGGTTGTTTCCAAGTTCTTGCTATTATGAAAAATGCTGCTATAAACATAGCTGAGCTTATGCCTTTGGAGTGCAAATGTGCTTCTTTAGGGTATATGCCTAGTAGTGGTATTGCTGGATCGTTGGGGAGAGTGATTCCCGGTTTTCTGAGAAACTGCCATACTGCATTCCAGAGTTAAAAAAAAATCCTTTTTTAAATATTTGATATTAATATAATCTTTAAAATGAAACTGTGAGATCTCTATAACTTTTGATTGTCAATTTTATCATTACTTTTGCTAGAGGGCCTGGCAGCCTTGGATGGAATCAGATGTGTTTCATTCCTGATTATTTCTTGTAACAGAGTAAATAACAAAGTTAATTCCACCTCATCAGGAAAAAAGTCAGCAGTTTTATTGTGTAAAACAACTCTCTGAAAACAAAGAGTCAGCATCTATGTTAACAGGTTCTGTAGAAACAATTTTTACCATTGTAATAGGATATAATTATAAATTTTGGACAGATTTATAATGGCTTAGAGCCACTTTACTTACATTTTCTAGTTTGTAATCTGCCTTTTTGATTTGTTTGCATAAGTATTAAATGTGGGGGCTCCAGATATTGGTATTCTACATTTAACACAAGGAAGAATTTTGTTAGTTTCGTTCACAAATTGGATTCTTTGGCATTCATATTATATATTGTAAATCTCTTAAAAAACTACTGCAATGTTTTTGCTAAGGTTCACTTTCTCCCAATAATTTATCAATTTTATTATTAATTAAATGTACAGTAATTTCTGTTGAGTCTATATCTTTCAATTGAAAGTCTTAATTTTTTTTTTAAGAATTATTTTTATTTTTTAAAAGGATCTTTGCCCCTTTGCTTTTCTCTTTCTGAACAGATTCATCCCTTTTGGAGAATGAATTTTTGTAACCCTGGTAATTCTTTTTTTTTTTCTTCCTTCTTTATTTTGTATTTATCAAAAAAAAAACACAGTAAAAAGAATTTAAAATGTGGAAGAGTTAACAATAACTATACAGAGGATAAGAATGATAGGCATGGCTTATAAAGGGAAGAAATACAAATAAGATTGCTACACCTATATTTTCTTTGTGTTCATCTTTCCCTCTGAATTTTTTTTTTCAA